>JBBMJZ010413106.1:14153999-14165298 GCA_037833815.1 Zingiber zerumbet | reverse complement strand
TCTATTAATAGAGGGAGAGGACGAGTCATCTTCCTCTTATATATATGCGTCCAAGGCCAAGAAGAAGAAAAATGGAGAGTTTTGCGGGAGCTTGTTATGTGCGAGGTTTGTGCAAAGTCGGGTTCGTCCCATATGTGAAAGTTCTTTGTGCAAGGTTCGTCTGTGTGCACAATATTGTAAGAGGAGAATATCCATTAGAGAGGGATTTGACTCGTGGAATCTTGAAGAGCTTTCCAATTTGTTTGTGATCGTTCTTTCGATGGTAAGTTATTCTTCGATACCTTCTCCGATCTTCTTCTTCACTATCACTGTGAGTTTTTTATTTTGTACGAAAAGCAAAGATCAAGATCTACTATGGGAGATTACTGTGAGTTTTACCATTTTTATATTTATGTATTTTTCATAATTTAGGACTATCAACAAAAATAATAAAATGAGCTTTTCTATTTATAAAGTTGGGAGAGTAACACACAATAAATCGTAGCCACCAATAAAAAAATAATCAAATAATCTTAACCATTAAAAAAATTATAAAAAAATCCTCTCAATGACTAGTAATCGGCAGTTCTAACGGTCATAATTGTTGGTTAACCTGCAATTCCAATGGTCAAAATAAAAAAATAAAACAAACCTTGAACCAGTGGGTTGAACCGATGGTTAACCACCGGTTCAGTGGTTATTCTGAGCTTGAACTATAACTGGTTTGGTAGAGGACCAGACCAATTACGGTTTCTAATCCGGAATCGAGTCAACGAGTAGTGGGCTTTTTTTGCTACTTTGCAAAAACTAGGAGGTAGTGAATTATGAGGTACTACCAACTTAAGGTCTCGGGTTCAACTCTTGACATAGCCAAGATAAATCTTTCTTATAGATCAGTCACTATTCTAATGACTAATAATTTATCTCCTTGTATTAGTTTGACGAATTAGGAAATCCATTCCTGATTTTAATTAAATCATTTTACTTAAACATGTACTTGACTAGAGAATGTGTTTCATGTCAAAGTTCACAAATAAGCTTGAAGTCAAATAGATTCAATTTGCTAAAATGTTTCTCAATCAACGAAATAATCAAATCAATTATAGACAGTTGCTTATGAATAAAAACATTATATTTTAACCTAAGTTTGCATGATTATCAATTGTGTTCGTGTCTTTGTATTGAGTCTATCGGAATGGTCATGAGTTGATTCAAGACTTAAGTGGTGTTTGATGCACGGGGGTTGAAAATAAGGAATTGAATTCATTTCCAAATCTTGTGTTTAGTTAATAGAAATGAAAAATATATTTTGAAATAAAATTTAAAAATTTAAATATTGATAAAACTCACCTCTTCCCTTGGGTTTCACCCTATCCAAAATTTAGATATCATCTAAATTATTTTGGATAAAAATATATTTAATATATTTGTTTAATTTTTTGTATATCACTCTCTCTCCTTGTTTCTCTTATCATACTCTCTCCTCATTCTCTCATCACACTTTCTCTCTCCTTATTATTTATCATCACACTTTCTCTATCATTTTCTTTCTCATCACGCATTCTCTCCCATCACACACTATTTTTTTCATTTTCTCTCATCACACTTTCTCTCTCTTCATTCTCTCTCATCATATTTTCTCTCTTCATCTTATCTCATCATACTTTCTTTTTTTCCTCAATTTCTCTCATCATACTCTCCTTATTTTCTCTTATCATACTTTCTCTCTCACATCATCTCTCTCATCATGCTTTTTATCTCATCATATTTTCTCTCTTCTCAATCTCTCCTATCACACACTTTCTCCTCATTTTCTCTCATCACACTTTTCTTCTCTTTATTCTCTCACTTTCTCTCTCATCACACTTTCTCTATCTCAATTCTCTCTCATCATACTTTATCTCTCATCACATTCTCTATTTTTTCTCTCACATTTAACTATTTCTCACATCTAATTTTTTCTCTTATTTTCCTCTAAAGGTAAAAAAGAAAATTTTAATTTATTCCAATAGATAATAATTAACTAACCAAACATTATTTTTAAGAGTGATATTCATACTCATATCCATTTTCATTTTACAATATTATTATTTCCATTCTCATTTCGATTTCTAAAAAGGAACCCAACACCACCTTATTCTCTGCAAGATATGGCTCATGGCTATAGGATTTGAAATGACTAGGATGAGCAGAGTCAATTGGAACGATATCAATAATAAAAGGATCACAAAATTATCCAAGTGACTCAATTGGCTAAAAATTGAGTCGATTATAGAAATAATCATGTGATTATCTAAATAAGCTGACGGTTAATAATCGATTTTGATTGAACAAACATGGTGCTTAAACATGCATGGTTTATAGTCAGAGTGCATGAATGTGACGAAGGGTTGGACTAGTTTTTGTCCTGTTCACACACGGATGTGCTTTTCAACACTTGTGCCAAAGGCATGACATGCTCGCGTCAACCACTTGTTATGCTCTCATTTCTATCCGAAGAAACGATGGAAAACAATTTCTACGTATCTTAGGTTCACGTGCTGAGACCTAAACAATAGGAAAGGCTAATCATCCTCTTAACACTTTTATCCCCCTATACAATTGTGAACTTATATTAGGTCTAGAGTCGATTTTTAGCTGATACAGAATGTATTAACTGATTCAAATTCTCACATGTATTATTGTTACGGGGTGAAACCTTCTATTGTTTACCCTCCTTTTAGGTAGTGAGGGATCACCTTGGAAGGGTCGCTCAATTGTAAACTTCTATTAGCCCCCGAGATGTTAACACCTTCTTAGTTTTCTAGGCATCTAAGAATAAAGTCTCAATTTTGACGAATTAACATATAATTTTTTCTTAAACAGTGATTGACTTACTCTCCGATTTATCCTAATAATTGATGAAAAACTTTTATAGTACCAAATCGATTATCTCCCGAATTAATCAATGCAAGCTAATATTTGATGTCAATTTTTAAAAAAATTGTGAACTTATGCTGAATAATGCTCTAGTAGTATTTTTTTTCTCAATTAAAATGTATTTATCTTTTAGAAAGGATAAATTTATGAAGTAAGGGCTTTTATAAAAGACAAAAAAACTCATAAGAAGAACGCTTCCCATACCCTGTATAAGTAACTCATTCTGTTTCTAGTTCTTGCTTTTCCTTTCCCCTCTTTAAAAGTTTCAAAGTTCAAAAGTTAGAACTTGAAACTTAGAATACTCTACTTTTATAATATAAGATGATTATGTTCCTCATAGTGTCTTACCATCTATCTCTAAATTATGTAAAAAAAAAAAAATCATGAAATTAACTTATAGTTAACTGGCAAGTAGCTAAGGGATGGAAGAAATTTTTCTCCGATGACACACATCCACTAAAAATTAATCTATGCTTCATTATAATAAATTTGTCACTCTCTAATCAACTAGACACAACTATAGAGATTAGAATACTCCTATTTTAAATTAAAGGTGGTGTGGTTGTATTTATAGAGATGATGGTTGATAAATTGTAAATACATAGGTAGAACAATATCATATTCAAAGAGAAAAAAGTCTACTCATTTTCTTTCCATCTTATATCTCTTACTCGTAGTCATAAACTTACCTACTAATGTATATCGACTTCTGAACGGGTGACTACGCAATTAACATGTGATGGTATTTTTCGAAATACACATCTACCTACCATACCCAAAGGGTGTTCCAATGATTGTTTGCAAAGTCATTAGCATCAACCATCCTAAAGGGATGCATCACTTCACTTGAAAAGGTACTTTAAAAGAACATAATCCATCTCATTATCTCTATCAGTTTGAGTCATCAACTTACCAATAAGTTGATTGTCCAACCACAAATTAGTTGAATTAATTTCATCAAATTTCACCCAACAAAGAATGCTTGTGAAGTTTTATTTTCGTCAAATCAACAAAGAATGTTTTTGTCCAATCTATTCATATAACAAGAAACTCTAAACCATTTCTTTTAGCATCCGAACCGACATCATTGATGTTCTAATTTATAATGCAATCACTTAAATAGTTGGCAAGCTCATGCTTCCTACGAAAATTGAATAGTTTTCACCATCAATATTGATATGATACAGAAAAAAAATATGATTGGAAATTCAAGATCCTAGATTTTGACCTTACCTGATCATACAAATCTGATCTTGCTAACTTATCATCGTGCCTCAATTTGCGCAAGTAAACAAAGTACTGAAAGCCGCCTTTGCTTCGGTTGAACATCAAATCCAAAAAGTGCATATATATATACATATTTTTGTAATCTATCTGCGATTCGAATAGATTTATTTATTTACATACCAACGCATAGACAGCTCATAATGATACCGTAAGATACACATAACACACACAATACTAACGTGAATTAGCATTTAAACCCTTTGCAAGCCATGAACCAGAGGGCAAGTATCACTGCAAGGGCAATAACAGCTACCATCAGTTTGAATCGAAGACTCTGCAACCACATCCTCCTCCGGAGTTGCCTGCCATGCCTCTGGAAATCGTCAGCCTTAAACAGACACCAAACAATGAGAGAAAGTTCAGCGTTATAATTTCCCTTGTATCTCAAAGACTATTAAGACTGGTAAAACACCAAGCAAATGCCAATTGGCTCTCTTAAGACACCAAGCCAAAGCCCAATTTGTCGCTGTTAACGTTCTAAAAAAACAACAAAGTACCTGAAACTGCAAACTTTGAGTCTTGTCCACCAAAAGTTCAATTTTCTCACCTCGATCGAGAACCTAGGAAGATACAAGATGAATTTTAATACCAGCAAGCAACAACCATTAGTCCAGTTTCAAACTGCTAAAGAAATATTAAACAGTCGCAGGGCATCAGATTGGCTCAACTGCTCAAGGTCATAGCACAACCTACTTGAATACCTTAGGATTAAAGAAAGTGGAAATTTATCTTGTAGTAAAATAACTATGAAAAAAATCACAAAATATGAAAGGTTATATTAAATGGCATTTTAGCTCAAGGTTGTAACATAGCCTACTAGCGAACCTCAGAATGAAAGAAAGTGGAAATTTATCTTGTAGTAAAAAAAAACTATGAAAAAAATTCACAAAATCAGAGAGACTGAATTATATGGCATTCATATTTAAATGATCGACAAATAATTGTTCAAGAATGCTCCTAGTAACACGGTAGGATACATATGAGTGCAATATTTTAATTCTGCTACCAAGCTTTAATTTTTTCTGACAGATCTCATAATGTTTGATGTCAAAAAGATCTATAGTAATTTATCATCAAGTTTTAGATAATAATACAGCAATAGAGATATTAGTAAATGTACTTTTTTGTATGGCGTATCCATAGTCCGAAAGAGGCAATTCAGACAAGCTTAATCAAGCATTTTCTGCATTCAAAATCTAAATCACATACCTTCTCAATATTGTCCATCATTATATCTTTAACCTCTGTAACTTGTGCTTTTAACTTGGAGATCTTGCTCATTTCTTCTGGATGATTTATGCAATACTGCATATGCCCTTTCAGCCTAGGACTGCTCAGATGAATAAGATATCAAACTACCATCCATTTGAATGAATTAGAAATCTATGGTGGAAGGAGGGTGGGCACACATACCCAAATTCTCGGTCAAGGCTATAAGCAATGCAGAACCTATCCTCAAATAGATCATCATCCTCTTCACCCGCAAGTGGGTGAGGGCCTCCTCCCCCAATACTTGCTCCATACAATTGAATGAAATCATCTTTTACTCTCTCTAGAAATACAAAGGGTAAAGACCTTCCAACCACTTCATCAGCTACGACAAGAAATACTACACAGAAGAAAGGCTCAAAATTTAAAGTTCAAAAAATAGAATTCATGGATAATGCAAGGAAACAAATTTAAAAAATCACAGAATCATACCGAACTCTTTATCTAATAGGAAATTGAAGGTATGACCATCACATGAATAGGTAAACTTGTTACTATTCTGAGGAAGTTTCTGCAAGCACTGTACAGCAATAGTACTGAAGTTCCCAGAAAAGGCAGTGTACTCCGCGAGCACAACTGTGCCTTTGGCCACAAAACTATAAACTAAAGGTTGCTTGCTCATGGCACTAAAGTAAAGTTCTCGGAATAATCTGTATCAGTGAATCCTATCGTCTGCACAGAAAGAGAGTAAGGATTTCAAGAGATCCTATCTTTTGCACTCAAGCTAAACCACAAAACAAGAAATTGCAGTAACAGTTTCCATCAAGATTTCTTTAGAGAAAAAAAAGGGAATCAGAAAATTTCGTAATACATACATCAACATTATTTGGATTGAAAAAACAAGAGATAAAACATAGGCCAGCATCGAAGCTTGATCGTGGAAAGGAAAATAATAATAATAATAATCCGAAACAAATCGAGCATACAAGAAATGTAAACTGAGAGCAACTCGATACTAAGAATTGACAGAAAAAATCACAATCTGACCGACAGAGTCCCCCAAATGTTGAAGGATCGCACCTGGAAAACCCTAGTCTGTGTTGCTTCGTCTGCAAGTCGGTTGCGATTGCTAAATGACGCTGAGGCCGAGAAAGGTTAGCAAGCAAAGTCCAAGTTTAAACGCCCCGCCGTGTCATACACATTTACAACATTGACATTATAGGAGCACAATGTCGAAAATACCCATACTCATGCGGAGTGATTCGAAGGAAACTATGGGTATCTCAGTAATTTCGGAAGAAGTGCACTCGCGATTGGTTGTTAGGAGAGATGGAATGGTGGTTGACATGGCGCGTTGTTGCGCGCTGCAATTCCCATAATGACCCTCTCTTTGTCTGTTTTTACCAGTGATGCCCAATCATGACTTCTAGAAGGATTATCAAACAAAATAAATAAAGAAAGAAAAATTTTAGTTTTAAATTATAATTTGATTTTATAACCATTCTTTGAATTTTTTTAATATATCATATATCCAAATTTTATATTTGCCATTTTGAAATATTTGTGTGTTGACGGGCAAAGGCTCAATAATTTTATGAATTTATTCATCAAAGAGTTTTATCATTCAATAATATTAGGTGCTAAATGGTCATGGTAAAATATTGAGATTAATCGATAAAATATTTAGGTTAATATTGAGGTGCTCATGATTAGATCCTCAGTTATAACGTATTTATAGATTTTTTTTTTTTAAATGGAGCGCGTAACAAATAGATACTAGGTTTCTAAACTGTCCGCTATGCACACTTCCCGATTTATCCTGATAATTAAAAAAAACAATTCTAAAGGACCAAACTAATTACCTCATAATCAGTCAATGAGGTTTACTGGACATGAGTCAAAGTGCATAGTTATATTAAAGTTAAAATTTTGCCCGTGCTCATTTTATACGATTGATAACCAATTAAGTATAGGTGACAATTAGAATTGGATCATCTGCACCCGACTTCCCGACTTGAGTTGGCCTAATTTTGATCATGACTGGCATAACCTATTTGGAATTTGATGTAGGTTGGTGCTATATTTTTTTTGGACTTCATTTTTTTTAGCACCTTTACGTTTAATGTATAAAAGTTACTAAGATATTAATCAGTTTTGATATGTTGGTAATGTTAGTTCTAGTAAAAATCTAAGCCATATAAATTCTAAAACATAAAGAACTCATGTAGAGGAAATACAAGACTAAGAAGATCAAATTTCATAAATTAAATAAGATATAAAAAAGTAACACATAAACATAAAGTCAAAAATCAAATTGAAGAGTCATTGTCCTTGTCCTAACATCGTCGGCTTGATCCTTATAGAAGAAGATGCAACAAAAAGAAGGTCTTTTATGGGGTTTAGAGGGTGATGTCGCTGAAAGGATTCTTGTCGATGGGGAACAAAAAATTAGGTCAAGATTCCCTAAACCCCTGGGACATCTCCTTTATATAGGAATTCAATCCCTTATCAACCCATAGATGATAACGGATTGGGTTAAAAGGTTCTACACATTGAACTTGCATCCAATAACTTAAAACCTAATAAATATAAGTTAGATCACTTTAAAGGGCTCAGATTAGATTTACATGTTCAACTTACAAATAAATCCACCTAATAGGGATAATAAAATTCTACAATCTCCCACTTGGGCTACATGTAAATTGTATATAAAATATAAGTAAAACTTTAGTTGATATTACACTTTATGAATACAAGATATCCCGCAAACAATCCATTAACCTTATTGGTATAGGACTAAGGAGATCATAACTACTGTATATAATCGTAATAAGCCTCATTAGTAATCATAATACCAATGTCATTAACGACATAGATCAAGATATGAATGTAGAGTGTGAAAATTACATGAAATGTTATCAATACATGTCAATTTCTAACTGGTTCTAAAGTGACCTTAAAAGAAGTCAGATTATATCTGTAAATACTTTATGCTCAACTGCAAGTGCAAATCATGATCCAAACTTTATGATTTTAAAATGAAGCACATTTAAAATACTAAATGCTAAATAACAACAATAAATCATGATATTATAATTCAAAATGTCCAACAAATAAATAAAATCCTATGAATATTTTAAATTTTAAGTACGTACAATAATCAAAATAAAAATATTTATCTTTATTATCAAATATTGAGTAATAAAAAAAATACAGATTCACATTAGATAAGTTATTCTTCTATACGGACCCTCATATCTACAATATGCGCATGAAGTATCTTAGACACCAAGTCTTTGGTGATTTGGCAACATGGAATCTGTGTTGATATGCTCTACCATGACCAGACGACTTTGAGCTTTTTCTTTAACTGCTAAAAATTTGATGTTAGTGTGCTTAGACTTCAACGAACTATGGTTATTCTTGGCATAAAATTATGGGACTTTATTATCACAATAGATTCTCAATGGTCTGTTAATACCATCAACAATATGCAATGCTGTGATGAAGTTTTATAGTTAAATCCCGTGAATAAATTCTTCATTGCATACTACCAAACATGCTTCCATAGTAGAAGTAGCTACTAGTGTCTGTTTGACCCTCTTCCAAGATATAGTCCCTCCAGCAAGTGTGAAAATATAACTTGAAATGAACCTCCTACTATTTAAGCATCTAGAAAAATTAAAGTCTGAATATCTAATCACCTCCAAGTGATCTAACCTCCGATATATGAGAATATGTCCTTTAGTTCTTTGCAAATACCACATCACTCTTTTAACTGCTTTCCAGTGTGTTAGTCTTGGGTTACTAACATATATGTCTAACATCCCCACTATAAACGTTATATCTAATCAAGTATAAACTTGTGCATACATGAGACTTTTCACTGCTAACGCATATGAGAATTGTTCCATCTTCTTTATTTTAAGTTCAAGATGTGGACACTACTGCAAGTTGAACTTGTCACCTCTTGACATAGGTATGTTACCAAGTATACAATTCTACATACTATATCTTATAAGCATCTTTTCAATACAGGGTTGTTGTGAAAGTCCAAGAATGTCTCTTGACCTATCACGACAGATCTGTATACCTAAAACAAAAGATGCTTCACCAAGATCTTTTATTTCAAAATTACCAGATAGAAATGATTAGATTTCATATAGTAGACCCTTATTTTTATTCGCAAGCAATATATCATCCACGTACAGAACAAGTATAACAAACTTGCTCTCACTAAATTTGACATATGCACTAATCAATGGTCTCTTTAAATCCAAATGAGATAACAACTTGATCAAATTTCTAGTACCATTGATGAGATGTATATTTTAAACCATAAATGGACTTCTTTAATCTACATACTAGGTGCTTTGAGTTCTTAGACTCAAAGTTTTTTGGTTACACCATATATATAAATTCCTCTATATCTCAATTGAGGAATACAGTTTTTATGTCTTTTTGATGTAACTCCAAATCATAATGAGCTACAAGTGTCATGATTACTCTAAGGGAGTCTTTCATCGACACATATGAGAAAGTCTCCATGTAATCAATGTCTTCTTTCTGAGTGAATCCCTTGGCAACAAGACGAGCCTTATACTTTTTGATATTACCCTTTGAATCTTGCTTGGTTTTAAATATTCATTTACAACCAATGGACTTCTTGCGTTCAGGCAATTCGATAAGTTTTGAAGCATCATTGTCTGTCATATATTTTAACTCTTTTTGCATAGTGTTAATCCACCTTTTAGTGTTAGAGCATTATTTGACCTCCTGAAACGATGCAGGATCACTTTCTAATCCTATGTCAAAATCATGTTCGAGGAGATAAACATAATCATGAGAATTCGTAGTTCTCCGTTTACTTGTGGATCACCTTAAAGGCACTTATGTTTGACGTGGTTGAGGTACTTGCTCATCAATATGATGTAATACCTCAATCTCAATGGTAGACTCCTCTAATGTCATTGGAAATGTCATGGGAATATTTTAGTTCACTACGCTCACTAGATGTACAATATCCATAATATATAGTATGGTAATCAGATAGCTATTGATCGCACTAGTAGTGGTTACAGGAGGATCGTCAATGCTTTCCTTTAAAAAAATACTTCCTTGATTTTATTGTTGGACCCCGTGGTTGTTTTGATGTGATCAATCAAGTTATGTTAGGTCCTGTTTGTTATTTGATCCCTGTGTCTAAGTATGCAGGAGCTTAGGATCGCAAGAAGTCAAGCGGAAGACGGCTAGCGAGAAGGATGACACAGAAAGGGAGCCGACGGGCTCGGTGCGTCCGAAGGATGAAAGAGCTACAGAAGAGTACACCGGTGAATGAGAAGAACGTGTACGACGTTCGAGAGATGAGAAGCTAGGTTGGAAGCCTGCTTGAGGAGAAGGCCGGAAATCAGGTTCGGTTGAGCCCTATTTTGGTTGGCCACAATCACCCAAGCAATCGGAGCTTCGGAAGAAGAAAAGGAGTCAAAAGGAGCTGAAAAAGCAAGCTGGAGGCGCCTTCAACGAAGTGTTGAAGGCGCCTACGCTGACTGCAGTCTTGAGGGCGTCCTCAAGGTCATTGAGGGCACCCTTGACTCAGTCTAGATGATTGTTTCGAGTTCAGATAAAGTTTTATCCGGTGCCTCGGCTAGAGGCACCCTCAACCTCGTTGGAGGCGTCCTCAAGGCTCAAGATAAGTTTTCCAGGATCTATATAAAGGCCCCTGGAGCTAGGAAATTAATCATTCAACTTTGTATTCAATTCCTAGCAACTCTTAAGAGCTTTTAGTGTGCAAAATGATTCTTCGCCTTCAGAGAAGGAGATTAATAGTGTGTGTTGGTGCGGGAAGCATCTAACGATTGAACCTTAGTTTTGATAATGGCAAAGGATTCAGAGTTAAGTTAGTTTG
>JBBMJZ010413106.1:14066117-14084144 GCA_037833815.1 Zingiber zerumbet | reverse complement strand
ACTACGATTACGCGGCAACACCAACGACACTGAAGGTGAGCTCCTACGAACTCATGCTGAATGGCAAATGCGACAGAAGGGGAGCAACGCGGACACTTCGTAAGGAGGCAAGGGGCGTGGGTCCAGCGGCCCTAGTCGTGGCAAATGGCGTAGTCATGGCCGTGATACGCCGAGCCAAGACAGTGCAGGAGGCACTAGCAGCAACGGCAGAGGCACACGTGACAAGAGCTATATAAAGTGTTTCAATTGTGAGAAAATTGGGCATTATGCGTCCGAATGCTACAACAAGCGTCGTGATGATGTGGCTCACCTCACTTATGACACCGATGAAGAACCAGCACTGATGATGACCGTGTCCCACGAGGAGTCTGATACTAGGCGTGAGCGGCAAGATATCATTCTGCTCAGTGAAGATAGGTTGCTACCGGAGATGTACCGCAACGTTAAGAAAGAAGATAAAGACGTCTGATACCTTGACAACAGTGCCAACAACCACATGACTGGCCATCGCGAGAAGTTTCAAGAACTAGATGAAACCATCACCGGAAGGGTGAGGTTTGGCGATGAATCAACCATTGAGATCATGGGCAAGGGGACGGTTGTGTTCGAATGCAAGAATGAGGATCAGAAGGCTCTCCACGAGGTATATTACATTCCGAAACTTTATAGTAATATCATAAGTCTTGGTCAATTGACAGAAGCTGGAAATGAAGTGCATATGGAAGGAGATACCATGAAGGTAATTGATAGGAGCGGGAAACTCTTGATGCTGATAAAGCGAACACAAAATCGCTTGTACAAGATAACCTTAAAGATATTCAAGCAAGCTTGTCTCCTAGTAAGATTAGAAAATCAAACCTGGCTAGGGCACATACAAAGCAGTGAACCGGCAGTGCGCGGGGCACTGTCCATGTGCAAGTCTGCAGGAGGCGGACTTGGCATACATCCGAGTCGGGCATGTGCGCAAGGCATGCCAAGCGGAGCGGCAGCGCGGGGCTATCCAAGCCCAAGTCTTACAGAGGAAGACTTGGCAAACCAGCAAGCGTGGCATAGGCACAAGCCATGCCAAGCAGAGGATTGGCAGTGCGCTGGGCACTGTCCAAGCCCAAGTCTGCAGGAGGCGGACTTGGCAGCGAAGCGGGCATGGCATGTATGCAACACATGCCAAGTAGCCAGTGGAGCAGCAGCATGGGGCTGTCCAAACCCCAAGCCTTACTTGAGAAGGGCTTAGCAACGATCCGGGCGTGGCTTGTGCACGAGCCATGTCAAACTAGCGGATACGGTAGCACGTGGGGTGCTACCCAAGCCTAAGTCGTGCATGTGGCAGATTTGGCAATCGGGCGAGCAAGGCATGTGTGCTGGGTATGCCAAGCAGCAAAGGCGGACAGATGGACTTGTCCGTTGTGCGAGCAGATGGACTTGCTCGTGTTGCTGAAGGAGCAGACAGATGAGACTTGTCTGTGGCAACAAAGGTGCGGGCAGACGGACTTGCCTGTAGCACCAAGGAAAAGAACAGACGGGACTTGTTCATGGTGCCAAAGATGGACTAATAGACTTGTCCGTGGTGTCGAAGAAACGAAGCCATTGTTCGAACACTAAGCGAGCAGATATATGGAGAGGCCTACAATCATGCATCACAAGGTGGTCAAACAGACTCTCAAGTATTTGAAAGGTACAATCCATTTTGGACTTGCTTACATAAAGGAACCCCAGGAAATTTGTGTATTCGACTACTCGAACAGTGATTTAGCTGGCGATCTCGATGGAAGGAAAAGCACGAGTGGAATGATTTTCTCTTTTAATGAATGTTTAGTGTCCTGGAACTCACAAAAGCAGAAGACAGTGGTGCTCTCATCTTGTGAGGCAGAGTCCATGGTAGCCACAACTATGGTATGCCATGCTTTGTGGTTGAGGAGCCGTGCTAGTGAATTAACCGGTGTTGAGCCAAGGTCGGTAACTTTGTTTGTTGACAACAAATCTGCCATAGCTCTCATGAAGAATCCGATATTCCATGATCGAAGCAAGCATATAGATACAAGGTTTCATTTTATTAGAGAATGTATTGAAAGGGGACAAATTGTGGTTGAGTTCGTTAATACCGGAGAACAACGAGCCGATGCGTTAACTAAAGCATTACCAGGAGTGAAGTTAGCTGCCATGCGACAACTACTCGGCGTCCGTGATTTACAACCATGTCAGGATTAGGGGGAGTAATGTGAGAAAATAATCCAAACATGATAAGGTTAAGTCCCCACGTCGTTAATTTGTTTTTTTATTTATTTTCTTGATAATTTCTTATTACTCGGTCTTCATATTTTTATGGATCTAGTGTTAACCGATCCTATTTTTATGGATCTCGTAGTCTTTGCTCTTATCATTTGTGGTGTATTTAAAGGGTCGTAGAAACGTGTAGAAGGTATCTCGATGTAAGGTTTTCTTTCATAAGTTAAATTTCTATTTGTCCTATTCTTCTTGTATATTCTTGTGTGTTGTGTGCTTTAGGTGTGCTATTAATCGATTCTAAGCCAACAAATCCAAGGTCGTTTGATCCAGCCGGTTTTGTTCAAAACCGGCTAATGGATCAAACAACCTTGGATTGACATGAAACTAGATCCTATGTGTTCGGCTAGTTCTCCTGATTATATCCATGCCCGTAAACTTCAATTTGACTCAATATATTGAGAATAATGATTTCTTAAACAAGAATTGAATTTTTCAAACATATTCGTGTTCAAAAAATTATTGCTCTAAATATATTGGGTCAAATTAAAGTTTGAGGGCATGAATATAATCAGGAGAGGTAGACAAACGTACAAGGACTTGTTTCATATCAATCCGATGTCATTTAGTCCATCAGCCGATTTGGATAAAACCAACTAATGGATCAAACGAGCTCGGATTGACATGAAACAAGTTCTGATATGTTCGTCTACCTCTCTTGAATATATTCATGCCCTCAAACTTCAATTTGATCCAATATATTGAGAGCAATAATTTTTTGAACACGAATTGAAAATTCAATTCATGTTTTAAAAATTCGGCTAATGGACTAAACGACTTCGGATTGACATGAAACTAGATCATATGAGTTCGGCTAGTTATCCTGATTATATCCCGCCCTCAAACATCAATTTGACCTAATATATCGAGAGCAATGATTTTTTGAACACAAATTAAAATTTTCAAATATATTCGTGTTCAATAAATCATTGCTCTCAATATATTGAGTCAAATTGATGTTTGAGGACATGAATATAATCAGGAGAGATAGAGAAACACATATGAACTAATTTCATGTCAATTTGAGATCATTTGGTATATCAGCCGATTTTAGGCAAAACCTGCTAATGTACCAAACGTTAAATTGACATTTGAGAGCATGGAGATAATCAAGAGAGATAGATGAACACATAGGAACTAGTTTCATATCAATCCGACGTCGTTTGATCTATCAACCAATTTGATCTAAAATCGATTTTGATTTAAAAAAAAGTGCAAATCAGTTTGACTGATTTAAAATCAGTTCAACTGATTTTATTAAAAATCAAGCGTTTCGGTACAAAACAAAATTGATTCGACTGCTCCAAAATGTTGACTGATAAGGGTAAAATCCGAAATATGTTCGTGATTTGGTATTTTAAAACTTCCCTATGTGAAATGGATATTTTGCAAACTTACATACGTGGTTCAGAACCAAATCTTATATTTTTATGTAACGTTGTATGTCAGTATGTTTGTAAGATCGTACACTTGTGGGTCTTGAATTCATTGTGTTTTAGTTCCGTTCCTGAGTAAATAACAATATCTATCTAATTCTATTGCAGATTCTGAGGATGAAGACTAATGTGGAATTCTGATTTTAAAGTGAGACACGATTACTCTAACCCAAAATACAGAGCTCAAAAATTTATATAGACGCCGTTATAACCAAACTCAAGTACCCACAGATGTTTCTTGTCCGCTGGATTCAAGAATTAGGCTTATCAAAGCAGGTGATGAACAGCTGAGAATAAGTGGTAGATGAAGGTTTTCCTGGTCTTAAAAGATGCATTCACATTTTTCCCATTTAAAATGGCCATTGAGTTATTTTTTCTCACTACAAATTTATTACTTGATCTAAAGGGTTCTTGCTCGCCACTACCGTTGTTGATTGGGTGCTGTTCAATCTCAGACTTTTTTGCATTGCATCGGAAAATATGTACTTAGTAATCGAGTTGTAAACCAGTGTATCTGTGATTCCCTGAATGTTTCCGCTATATGTAACCTCTTTTTGTAGTGCATGCTTTGTTTTTCCCCAGTGTTTTAAGTGGCATCAATTGTCTCTCTTATAACATATAGACTTGAACTTGAGTTCCATAATTCATGTATCGTTGAACCCCTTCAAAGGGTCAACTGTTTGAAAAATTGAACTTGTTTGACCGATTCGACGCACTGGTCTAAACGCATTCCTTTAGCAATGTGAAAAAGTGTTTCATTATTTGTTTTAATGTAATGTTGATGATCTTTCTGTAGAGTAACATGTTTTTGATGCTTAGAGAGCTGAGCAATGTCTACCGTCAATATCCAATGTTGACTTATGATAGATCGAGTCAGATTAATAATGGGCAATTTGTTCTGGGTTCACCTCTCTAAATGATTTGATATTTAATATAAATCCAGTTAATCTTATTAACTAATCATGTAAATCGAAAAAATCAATTGGTGGAGGTAAATTTTGATTAGCTATTAGTACAGATAGTTAAAGTTTATGCTTCAGCCATTGCACCACTATGAAGGGAAAAATAAATAAATAGTGTTTAGAGCATTATCTAAACCCTAAATGATTCGTCATTGACTTGTGATTGTTGTGCTAATAATATCAAAAATAATGTTTAGAGCATTCAAACGTGTTAATGTTAATATAACGACGATATGTGTCAATTTTTTTTTGTAAGTGACACACTGACACTCGTCAACTCTATTAATTACGGCCCAGCCCGTCGATCTCGTATTTGATCCATGATCCTGCGGAGAGGAGTTCGCCACCAAAATGCTCCCGCCAGAAAACGGGAGAGGGAGGACACTTCAAAATTCAGGCTTCTCCTTTCCCTTCTCTTGCGCTCGTGTACACACGCACGAAGCTTTCGCTACCCGTCAAGCCCAGCCGCTCTCCTATTCCCGCAGAGGCGGGACTCGCGAGCGGTCTGCCCGCAGGGCACGACGTCACGACTCGAGACACTACATCTCGGGCTGCCCCCCGCGCCGCGCGACCTGGAACGTGTGTCTTAAGTCGTGGATTTATGGAACGGAATAACGATTTGGTGTTGCTGTTAAATGTCATCGTCCTCTTCGCCCTCTCTCCCTCTCCACTACGCTTCGTTGCTCTGCGGTTACGGCTTCGACTTCGAACTCGATCGCACTCGTCGCTTCCGTCTTCGTCGAATTAGTTTTGGTTGCTGGGATCTCGGAGGCGCTGCGGGGCCTGTGATGGCGGCGGATTGGATGTTTGTGGATACTTGATGTAGGCCGGCGGTAGGTAGCGTCAATCGGGAGATAAATGCGGGAGGATGGACATAATGGAGGCATCGATCTTGCATCACATAGCCTTCGTTCTGTTGCTGCTCTGCGTTCTCGTGCAGTTGGGTTGCGCTCACCCGGTCGTCTTCCTTTTGTCTCTCTTGTATCTCTACGCGGTGAGGGAACTAGGAATCGATCTTTGGTCGGAAATGTTCTTCTTTCCCAGTCGTCTTCTTTGCGTTGAATTTCCTTTCAATTTCCGTTCGCGTTCCAAGTTTTTGATCGGGGATTTCTAGTTCTTGAAGGTGGTTGATTTTGTGGAATTAAACGGATTTTTATTTTTCGGTGATAATTTTGGTTGCGCCCTTAGTATTTGAAAAAGGAAAAATCTCTTAGATAAGTTTAAGAAATTGTTAGGGATTAGGGTGGAAACCAACGCTGTGTTTTAGCATTTCTCTATCCTTTTCTTTTGCTAGCTTCCTTAGAATATGTGATTATACATTGTTTCTTTTAAATATTTTGAAATTTTCATTTTGACTGTTAGATCAGCATAGCTAACTGCTCCATCATTTTGACACTTCTTTTTCCTACTATTCCAGGTTAATTGTCGCTATACCTTGAGACTGCAGAAAAGTTCGCAGTTCGAAGAAAGAAAACATGCCAATCAGCGAAGAGTATGCATGATATATTTCATAGTCATTTTCTCCATGATATTAGAATTATTGATGCTTTTTCTCCTTAAAAAAAATACTAAAAACATATATTTTTTTTTCTATTGTCCTGTTGATCATTTCTAGCAGTATATATTTTTTTTATGTCATTAGTCTACTGGTTTTCTTTTTTTCCTTTGCTGGTGTGGCAGCTTCTCTCTGATACGGAATCAGTTAGATGGTTGAATCATGCTATTGAAAAGATATGGCCAATATGCATGGAAAAGATTGCATCCCAGCAATTCCTCTTGCCTATCATACCATGGTTTCTGGACAAATTCAAGCCCTGGACAGCAGTATGGACTTCAAGCTATATTTTTTTTCTTTGATTGTGAATTCTGTTACTTACCAAGTAACACTTGTACCTCTGATATATGTGGACTGTTTTGTGAGCATTAGTAGCATGCTTAGGATGTATTATGTTGCATGAGAGTAATGTGGCCATATTTAGTAATAAATTGATTTCTATATTTAGCAACAACTCAGCAAATGTATTTGTTGCACTTTTGGGAACTTTGGGTTATGCCCTTATGTAATCTACACAATTATCTTTGTCTTTGGTTTGGCAGAAGAAGGCAGCTATGCAGCATATTTACTTGGGGAGGACACCACCTATGTTTACAGATATAAGAATCCTTCAAGAATCAGCTGATGATGACCACCTGGTGCACAATTACTGGTTCTTTCTTTTTCTTTAATTAGACAGTTATAATATGATGCTGCAGTTATTTTACTGATGCTTAGCCATGGTCATTATACAGGTTCTGAAGTTAGGGATGAATTTTCTTTCAGCTGATGACATGAGTGCAAAACTTGCAGTACAACTGAGGAAGAGGTTGGGATTTGGGATAACTACAATGATGCATATAACAGGCATGCAGGTCGAGGGAAAGGTGCATAGATCGATGTTCATTCCTTACCAGTGATGTAGCTTTGCAGATTATGCCTATCTAGACATTTGGCCTTTTGGGTTGTTAGGACATAAGGACATTTCATAGGAATTGTTTAGACATTTTCTTCGTAAGAATTTATTATTATTATTATTTTTAAATGAAGCACAAATTTAAATTCCTGATATTTGTTTGAACAACCTGTCTAACTTGTATGACACTGACACATGAAGTGGTACACTGAACTGGAAATGCAGCTATTGCTTAAAGCAAATAGAAAAAGGAGTGAACAACACTGAAGCTAAGTAATAGTTTCTGTGTTCAGTTAGACCGGAAATAGGTCTGACCAAATATTTTGAAACATGTAAATTATTAACAAAAGATATTGAATTCACTTCTTGGAAGAAAAGCAAACTAATTAAAAAGTACTTAACAAGATATCTCTACAGATTCTCCCCATGGATTGCTAGTATATTTTCCAAAGAGAAGAAAATATTAGGGTGCGTTTGGTTTGAGTGTTTTTCATTTCATTTTCAGGAAAACACGCATTCTCTATTTTTCCAGAAAATACTATCTATTTTTTTAGAAAACGGATATAGAAAATGCAAATCAAACGTCATTTTTCAGAAAATGCGTTTTCCAGAAAATGGAAATGGAAAACATACAAACCATACACACCCTTACATTTTTGTATTTTCCTAAAAGGAAAAGTTGATCTTTCTTTGCCTTTTTTTTCATACTACGACAAGAAGTCATGAGTCTTAAGTAGTTGGGATCTCTTGTTTTTTCATAAATTCAAAACAAATTATATTTCTATTCATATTAAGCACCATTATTTTTCCATTGCAACTAATGAATCTTGATCCTGTTAAAAGATAGTCAATTACAAATGAACTTATATTTTGTTTTTTTTTTTTGTTTCAGAATTGCATCTTTAATGCCAATGCTCAAAGTTTCTTTTATGAGAGAGCCATTATCTGAAGAAATTGTTATGAGGAAATTGCAAAGAAAACTTATCTGAGCCATTATCTTCTGATAAATTTCCAATCTTCTTATGTAGGTTCTGGTAGGAGTCAAGTTTCTTCGGCAATGGCCTTTTATTGGACGAGTAAGGATATGCTTTGTTGAGCCCCCATATTTTCAGATGACTGTAAAACCCATATTCGAACATGGACTAGATGTCACTGAATTACCTGGAATTTCAGGGTGGCTGGTAAGTAGATGACATTACTCTCAAGTAGTTCTAGGTGTTCACCAAGCACTCTTCTCTACAAATACTTTCACTTGTTGCATTTGTAGGACAAAATGTTCGATGTTGCATTTGGGCAGACATTGGTTGAGGTTAGTGAGTTTGTTTTCAATGTTTGTCTTTTAATATTTCCTATCTATAGTTTGTCCAATTAATAGTATACTAATTTTTTATTTCAAATAAATATGTTAACTAAATATACTGCATGATCTTGATAAAGCAGATCATTAGGGAATAATACTAACATCAGACCTTTGATGCTTTATGTTTTGACATGTTTACCTATCAGGATTAATGATAACAATATAGATTAACCAAAAAAAACACAATTGTGTATTCATCAGGAAAGAAACCATTCAGTTGGTCGGTACTTTAAAATTATATAAGTGGTTGAGGGATTTTGATATATTTACATTGGTTGTTTGTTTTGATACATTTACATTGGTTGTTTGTTAGTTGACACTGATGATAATTTAAGTTCTTTCAAGAAAATTTAGAATGATATTCACTAAATTTTGTGATTTCTAGTTTCACGATTGTTAGTTGTGCTGCTCATCTTTATAACCAAGATGCATCTGGAAATGAAAATTACACCAAGCACATGATTTATTAATAGAACTATTGTCTTGTCTTAAGACTTTAGATATTCGATACTACTTCAATGAACTGTTGATTTTTTTTTAAAAAAATCTTTATCCTGGAAATGTAACTATTGTCAATATTTCTGAACAGCCAAACATGCTGGTTGTTGATGTTGAGAAATTTGTTTCTGCTACTGAAGGTGAAGGGTCTGTTCAGCTTATGTTTGTTAAGTTAAATCTACTTTCATATTTGCTTGTCATTCTGTTTTTCTAGTTGTAACATCAATGGTTAATTTTCTAGTTCTTTTTATTTCGAAAGATAAAAGTTTGTGAATTTAATTTAAAATACCTTGAAGGTTTATGATGTAACTTGTTATCATGTTTTCTTAGATAATTAGGTTTGTTCTACGTAAGAGAGTAGCTGTGTGATATAATCATGTATGTTCTTCCCCAAGATAAGCCAATCTATCCAGCTAGTATTTTAATACATCCAAATGGTAGCTACCACTATGAAAAATTAGATATCTTCAAGTCACTTGGATCTAGTTCCCTTTTAGCCAAAAATTTAATTCTATTTGATCTTGGATGTGATCAAGGACTTTTTGGTTATTTCATGCTTCTTATTAACTTGGAAATTTTAATATCCACATGCTTATTTTGTAGAGACTGGGTCAAACTTCCGATGACCAAATACATATTCATGTTTTACTAAATTCATAGATGCATAGTGTGTAGTATATACATCTTTAGTTAATATGAAATATGAAACCTCTAACATTTTTAAAGTACTCTCTCTAATTTTTTTAATAAGAACTTTGTTTCTGATTTCATGTTGTTCTTGTCTGTCCAGAAGTGAAGCATATTTTTTGTTTTAATTTGTTTCTTATTAAGCAATCTATTAAACCATGTTTTCTTGAAACTATTAGAAAACTGGTTTAGTGTGAAAGAAATGCCTCCTATTGGATATGTGAAATTGGAGATGTTAGAGGGTGCAGATATGAAGCCATCTGACCGGAATGGTATGCTGCTTCTACTCTTGCTCCTTGATATAATTAGTCACTCTCATCCTCATTCTAGAAACTATCCCCATCTCGCTACAAAACTACGGTGCAGGATTTTCTGATCCATATGTAAAAGGACAACTTGGCCCGTATAGATTCCGAACAAAAACTCAAAGGAAAACATTGTCTCCAAATTGGCTGGAGGAGTTTAAGATCCCCATCAGTTCATGGGAATCACCTAATTTACTCACCCTTCAAGTTCGTGACAAGGATACCATTTTCGATGACATGCTTGGGTTCGTACAGAATTTGGAAAAGATCATTATCTTTCTTTCTTCTCTCAATTCATTATTTTATTTTATCTTGTTTTGTTTTGTTTTATTATTTTACAATATGAAAATCTAGTATGTTTATCAGTCAGATGCCTTGTAATTTACTATAATTTACTTTTCCATGAGCTGTGCAGAAATTGCTCAGTAAACATCAATGATTTGAGGGGTGGACAAAGGCATGATTTGTGGTTGGCACTGAAGGATATCAAAATGGGTAGGATCCACTTAGCAATAACAGTGATAGAAGAGGAATTACAAAAGGTTAGCGCTCTGATGCTTGCTTCATGAACCTTGTGGATAACAGAGCTCGATAATCTTAGCTCAATTCAGAAACTTTACAGGAGAATAAAGAAGGAATCAGTGATGCTGAAACATCAAAATCTATGGAACAAGTGCCAAGCAAACCGGATGAAATGGTTGAAGATCTTGATGATGGAGAATATGCTAAAATGACTGATGACTTCGAGGCCATTGATGTTCAGGGGCAAAAAAAAGCAGGGGTCTGGGTACACCATCCTGGTGCTGCCATCTGCCAAGAGTGGGAGCCACGGAAAAGACGTGCCAGGCAACCTGAGACCCAATTCCTTTGGCAGGAGATCATAAATAGCAAAAGCTTAACTCCATCGCCATCGTCTGGGTCTCATCAGAGCGACTCTGATAGCGATGAAGCCGCAGATGGAAAGAAAGTCCCCTTTAAATCGATCAAAAATCATTTGCACAAGTTGGGTTCAGTGTTCCACCGATCTCCAAAGCATCTGAGTTCAGAAGCAGGCCACAAGGAAGCTGCTTACTCACTTACCTCACCAAAGAGTGTAGAGTTGGGAGAATGCGGCTCCGAGACGGGTGTGGTTGAAAGCCTGGGAAATGGTAGCAGTGTTCAAAGTCCTAAGAACTTTGTGAGCAGGAGCTTTAAGAGCTTGCTTAGCAGGAAGGATTCGAGCAGGTGCCAGGTATCAGGTGCCGATGATGATGATGCTTGGGCGGATGATCAACTAGAAATTCCCGGATCGTCGATAATTAAATAGTAACCAAAGCCAGTGCCAATGCTGTTAAAGTGCGATCTGTTCAAACAAGATAGGCACAATTTAGTGCGTTGATCTTGGACTACACTATTTGTGGTATGTTTTGTTTATTGTATTGTGCGCTATCGATCAGGTCTGTGCACACTGTCAATTGTTTAAAAAGGTAATCTTATTTGTGACAAAAGGTAATATCGCTCGGCAGTGTCATCAGCCCCGTGACTAGATATGTGCAAGTAAATCACAGAAGATTTCACCCAACAAAAGGTATGCAAGGCAAGTGAGAGTTTTGAATGGACGGTAGTGCCAATATTACAGGATGAAAATTACAATGCAACAGACTAACAAGTAACAATGATCTTTTGCATCGAATGCCTATTATGAGCCTACAAAAATGTTACATTTTGGAGAAAATACAACTTTATGGTCTCTTAAAATGCTTGTGATTGGTAGTGGTGGAGAATGAATTGCCAAGACTTATTAAAGCATGAAGGTAAAAGGACAATAGTTCAACGATACTATCAAAAAATTAGAGAGAAAAACAATAATAATAAAAATTAAGGAGGACATTTTAAAATAAATAATATAAGTTTAGCTGGTATATCCAAATGTTTGGCCCATCTACCTGAATAACTGAATGAATGTATGTTGAGGTGCATCATCCCCTCGTAACCGAACCAATGTGGCAGAGAAAACTGGTCATAAACAAAAATTTAGTAAAAACAGGTATATACTCAGCGTTAGCTAATGTTTAGTTACTAGTCTTCAAAAGAACAGTTGGAGTTACATGTCAAAAATCCTTTCATTGACGATCAATTTTTCATTTTTCATGAGATAGAATCACAAAAACAATCTGGTAAAGCAGTTCCCCTTCCCATGACAAAATCTTCTCTGTGAGACTTCCATAAAGCATCAGCCAGCTCCACACTTTTCAGCCCCCTAGCAGTAAAGTTTGCGAAATTCCTCCTGCTCAAAACCAAAGTTTTGTGATGCCCATTAACTGCTCTCATTGCTGATACCATCTTGTCCATGTTTCCAAAATAGGTCGCTATATATGTGTCGCTGTTGATTGAAACATAGTAATCCAATGCAGCTTTAGTGTTTCCTTGCATGCTATGAAAATCTTCAGTTTTCAGGAGAGAGGATTTAGTGTGCACATTAGTGTAAACAGACGTGAAGCCTTCCATCTCCATTAGTCTATCACCAGCAGCCAAATAGATTGCAGTATTGGCAGGGATTTTGAGAGATTGGAGGATAAATGCTGTTTCTTTTGGAGTCAGAGGGCATTTCCCCCAATTCCTCCAAGCAAGTGCAGCATCACCGGTCCATGGTTTTCTATCCCCACGTGCAGATTCAATATAATTCATGGATGCGGAGGAGAGTCCAGAGTATTCACATTGACTGTAGGCCACCATATCGGGTTCAAATCTTAGATGTAGAGCAAGGAAAGGTTGAGGTATCAATTTGAAAAGCTCAGAACCTTTAGCCTCCAAGTGCTTACTGAGACGGAGTGCTCTGTAACACCCTTGACAAAGGGAAGCCTTAGCATATAATGGATACCTAAAACAAATAAAAAACATTATAGTTATTATTCTTTTTTGAATGGTAATTTATTTTCAACAGGTATCAGAGAATATTTTCCCTGATTTAAGTTTTAAAAGATCCCAGAAAATCTGAAAAAAAATACAATTTATTTTATATTTTTGTAGGTATGTCATTCGATAAATATTTGTTAACTGATAATATGAATTATTACTACAAAGTGTCATATAAGGGTTGCTTGCACAATGATTTAGCAAGATAAATAAGTCATTTAGAAACTAGTTGAACCTTAACAAGATCATGTAAGGGTAACATCTAATCCCTAGATCGTTGTCATAACCAACAATTAATTAAAATAAAAGTTCAATTATTTTGCAGAGATTGCTTGTGATCATAAATTCACTTTTCAAAGTATTGATCTTTCCTTTCATTTATCATTAATCTAAAAACAAAACAAGTGGTGCCACTTTACATATGGTAAGGACTTTAAAACCTAAGCATATAGCCAATACAAAAGAAAAGAATTATCACAACCAGATATAAACAGAATTGGGAAATTTCAAGTTGTTCATCTGAACATTGTAGATGATGGGCTTGGACAAGATATAAACATGCTGGAAACAGCCATTTTAATGAATAACTGGGTATCATTGAACGAATGGAAACAAACATTCTGGAGTAACAAATGAAAACAAAAACTGGTATCAGAGAACAAGAAGATTCTCCAACCCGGATTTAACAAAATGATACCAGTAATTAATTTCTCATATACAGAACAGTTTGAGTTTCCTTTTAATGGAAGATAACATTATACAATTCTAACTATTCCCTTATCATCTTCATGCATATTGATAACTACATGATTGATAATTAAGGACATGGGCTTCTAGTATCATAGCAACCCTTGAAATCACTTCATCTACAGAGAGTTTAGTATCAATTAGCATGAGAATTGCTGCACGAAATCAGGGGTTGAACCAAAAACATAATTCTTTTGCTTCTAGTTACGTGCATATAAAGATGATGAAATTTATTATGTTTTTTTATTTATTTATGACTTTTATTAGTGAATAGTAAGCATCAAATTATCAAACTTGTGTTATTATAGAGATGGCATAGAGCTTAACTTCATTAATCCTAAGAAGTTTGTATATATAAGATGGTTTTTGAACAATACCTATCTCTTCTCTGGCTTATAGCTGGTGTCAATGATATATAACGATGTTCCAGCAATGCAGGGAGCACTGCTTCAACATAATCAAACTGCCCTTTGCGTTTGCGGCAATCCACTCTGAAAGGTTCTCTTGAAGCAAATTCTTCTGGCAATTCTTTCACAACTTTGACAAAACCTTGAGTTTGTTGTATAAAGTAGTCTACATCAAACACATCGGCGAAGCAACTGATTGAGATCAAAATTTTAATCAGCAATAATGCACTAAAGATCAAGCAACATTACTCTTCCAGCATTCCCACAATCATACCTCGACTCATTCCAATAAGCAGCCACCTCAAATTTTGGCAATACCAGTATAGCATTTAGGATTTGAGCTATGCCAATGCCATCGCAGAACTAAAATTGGCCATAAAGCAACAACTTTTTCATCGCCGAGAATACACCAAGCAAGCAAATAAATGAAACACGGCGGACATAAAAGAAATAACATAGTACAGATGGATCGGATCGCACTCACGTCGCGTCTCATCTGATTGAGGCCGCCATAGCAATCCACCCGGATGTACCCGTTGCTCTTCGCGGGCAAAGCTGCAGCATTTCCAACAAAAAAGCGAATTTGAAGCCCGTTACGATAAAAACTAAACGCTGATATCTCAGAATTGAGAATCTTAACCCTAACCCTAATGATGGATCGAGGCTGGAAGAGTGCAGACCAGCTAAAGGAGCGCTCTTCCACCAACCGCACGGCTTCCAATCCACGACCCTTCGCGCGCTCCAGATGCCGGACTCCTCCGTCGCGAACGACCTACTGGGGAGCAAGACAAGATGAAATGCGACGGATCATGCGAGGAAGAGACATAGATCTAGAGCACTCACTCGACAGGATTAGGAGCGGCAGGAGAGAAGAGGAAGCAGGCGAGGAGGACCATAGGAGGCAGCAGGAGGAACGAAATCAGGATACGGCAGAGCAGCGGAGGCACTCGGTCGTGCCACGAAGCCGACGACATCACGACCGCCGACGATGGCTCCCATCGTTGTACTGGGGGAACGCGGAACAACTAATCATTGTTTTGGGGAAAAAGAGTAAATTATGATTCTTTCTGGGTTTTTTCAGAAAAAATATATTATTGTTTTTTTTTTCTCCTTCGTAAATGCTCCTATCAACTGCCCCTCTTTGGCCTTATTTACATACGGATAATAAAAAAAAATTAAGATTTGAATTTCAGTACGATAGAATATTAAAAAAGAATTCACTAGGAAAACCCACGGGTTTAGGAATACTGGTCATTTGTATAAGTTTCTATTAGTGTTTTTTTTATTTACCATATGAGAAATTTATATAGAGTTGAATCAATCATCTTTAAAATTAATTAATTTGAGGAATTAAATATTTAAATTATCAAAATAAAAATTCATATTATTTTTATTTCAATAGGTCAATTCTTAGTGGATATAAAATATCTCATTAAGTGTCTGACTTCTCCAGACAAATGGTCGCTATGTTAGGACAAAATGACTCTCGTAATTTATGTTGGATTGTGAAAGAATTAGGGTGGAGTAAATCACGTAGTTTTAAAAACATTTCTTCTCTTTCGTAAAAACTTAAGAGTATGCAGTGGAATAAAGTAAAAAGAGAAAGATAAAAGACAAGTCTATTTTTTTTACTTGATTCAGAGTTTTTGACGACTCCTACTCTAAAGTCCACGATCGTTCATCACTTTTGTTGGACAATCCACTAAATAATAAATTGATAATACAAATATGAATACAATCTGCAAGTAAAAATAAATGTACCGACAACAATGAATATAAGAAGACGCATAGGTTGTCAGAAGCCTCTTAGTGTCATAGCAGTTGCAGCTTGCACGAGCAGAGAATGAGCACAGTAGAAAATTGAAAAGCTAAAGTTCTATCTGGCTAAAAGCTCGAGGACATCTTTTATAAGACTTGATCCGTTGACTGATAAGAGATTCCATCGGCTGAATCGATCCATCGACTGGTCACTATATCTGTCAACTGATCCTATGTTCCTTGTTTGCTGTGATCTGATCCATTTAATCGCGAAAATCTCACTATTCCGTCGATGGAACACAGTCTTTCTGTCAATTGAACCTTGCTTTCCTTGTTTGCTCATATCTAATCTGCCCAATCTCTGAGATCACGCTATTCCGTCGACTTCAGACTTTATCTGTCGACTAAACAACTTTTTTTTTTTGTTCTCTAATTAAATTTCACTGTTCTAATATTTTATCAATCAGTTGACTTAACACATTTGTTCCATTGACGAAACTTCATCTTCAAAATAGTGTTAGTAACATAAACAATAATTACCTTGCAAAATAGAGTTAGAACATAAACCTGCAAAGCAAGATTAATCCAAATATAATATGCATGAATGAGACAGTAATGACTGCCTTGATCTCAATTTAGAAACCTCCTTTGGTCTCTTCAGTTGAATTAGTATCTAAGGTTTGCCCCTAATGAGACACGACCTCACTTTACTACATTCAGTAGTTTACCTTAACTCACCCGCCAAATATCTGATTCTCTAGATCTATTTGAACATTCTTGGCTCAGTATCTGATCATCTTATCCACTAAGACTTTCCTACAATACTAAATTAGTAAATAATATTAATGCAAAATAATGTTGGTAAAACTATACTTAGGCTTACCAAAATCCGCTGGTCTGGTCAACAACATGCGGTCGACTAGAAACCATTCAGTAACATATGCTTGAAGTTCACTCCTCCAAGACTTTTCATTACCTAGGTTACCTCTAAAGGATCAAAATAGCAATAGAGGGAGGTGAATATCGCTTGTTTATAAATCTTTGCTTTATCGTAAGAACCAAATCAAAGTAAGCAGTGGAATAAAATATCAAAAATAATATAGATGACACAATTGATTACTTGGTTCGAAGCATGTGTCAACTCCTACTTCAAGATCCGCAATCTTTAATCGCACCATTGGATAATCTACTAAAAATCCTCTTTCTGAAACCTTCAAAGAAGAGGTAATTAGTAAAAGGAGATTTACAAGAAATTATGCAAGCTTAACTTAAATTTACCAACAAATAAGATTTAAGATGAAGATCGTCGGAGTTGTTTAGTGTCGTAGTTTGCACACAGAAGTGTAGATCAATAGCAGCACGAACAGAGAGGAAGAAGGTCAGAAGAAGTTATCGCTGGTTCAGAACTCGAGGTCCTTTTATAATCCGTATTTGGTCGATCAAAAAGTCATTCGGTCAATTGATCCTTTCTATTGACTGATCCATCTATCGGTCGAATAATCCACCAACTTTTCTTCTTCGTCGAGATCTGATTTTTGTGTCATTAATGCTTAATGTTCGGTCGACTGATCACCTTAATCGATCGACCAATTCCTGAAACTTCCTTCTTCCCTGTGATACGAATCTGACACTATGTATACCAAAATAAGTTCGATCGACTGATCCTTGGGTTCGGTCGACCAATCCACTTGAATTCCATCTTTGCTCTACAAAATCGAACCCTGCCACATCAATTTGGTTTGGTCGACTAAGCCTCCCGTTTGATCGACCAATCCCTTTGGTTTCCACAAAATAAAGTTAGTTTCACAGTATAAAAATATCTCTGCAACACAAAGTTGGCACAATAGTATAATGTTGCATGAGTAAGAAAAGACAATAGGATTTGTCTTGATCTCAAATTAGAAACCTCCGAGTTTCTTCAGTTGACTTAGCGACCTAGGGTTTGTCCCTTTCCGGGACACGACCTCCCTATTACTCCACTCCGGTTATTTACCTCAACCTACCTACCAAACATTTGGTCCACTAGACCTGTTTGGACTTTCTCTGCTCAATGTCTGATTGTCTAATCTACTAAGACTTTTACTATAATACTAAATTAGCCAACAATAATAATAGTAATGCAAAATACTATGGTAAAACTACTTATGTTTACTAAGATCTGCTGGTCCGATCGATCGTATGGTGTACTAGAAACCTTTCAATCAACCTTTGTTTGGAGTTTACTCCTCCATGAATTCTCGTT
>JBBMJZ010413106.1:13978395-14004014 GCA_037833815.1 Zingiber zerumbet | reverse complement strand
GAGCCCGTCGGCTCCCTTCCCGTATCGTCCTTCTCGCTAGCTACGTCTTCCGCTCGACTTCTTGTGCTCCTAAGCTCCTGCACAATTAGACACGGGGATCAAATACAAGCAGAACCTAACCTAACTTGGTTGATCACATCAATACACCCACGGGGTCCAACATAACACTAAGCGACCAAGTGAGCACGCCAGGATAAGCAGCAACTGCTCCAGCTACCACTACCCATGAGTGGCCGAGTGTGCGGTGATAAATATGACCGATAACTCTCTCACACCATAAGAGAGACAATGGTCTTCAACATGCAATGCAATGATGAACATGATGTAAATAATCATGATACCGACACGATCGTCATCATTGCAACATCTTAATCATCTCAAGTGTATCTAGTACATGAACCATCTATCACATAAATCTATAGACATTGATAAACCCAATAGGTGTCTACTTACCTCACCCAAGGCACCAAACAACACCTAACATAGGTGCATAAAAGATCAACAAGCGTACCCTACCACATAAATATAATTAACATGATATCTCCAATATCACATCAAACACATATGATCACCAACATAGGTATTATCGACATGATATCTCCAATAGTCAAACTTGACACCTATGTAGACAACCACGTAGATATAATCAACAAGAAACCTCCAATAATCACACCAGACACATGCACACACAACGTAGGTACAATCAACATGATTCCTACAAATAACACACATCAGACACGTGTACACACCAAGCATAGGTTCAATCAACATAAATCCTCCAATAGTAAACACTGAACATGTGTACACACACAACATGCAAATGGGCAGTCAACCTGATAAACTCCTATAACACATACCAATTATGTATACACTAAACATCATATGCATAATCAGCATGTTTCGTCAGTCAACAGACATCACATACAATACATACCTTACATATGTATACATAATAGAGTATAGACATTCAAAGTCAAGATTGTATATGAAATAACTGAATCATCTCTAAGGTCAAGCAAGTAAGTATCAAGCAAGATAACAAATGAAATAGATTTAAGGTAAAGCAACATAATCCATCAATCAAAACAACCATGCACTAAACTCAAAGAACTAAAGAGGCTAAGGAAAAAAATACCCGCCTTTATCTGTCGATTGTGCTAAATAATCTCACGTCGATATGCTCATCTTGAATCAACGTCCTGCTAATCACATGATGTACAGTTTAGCTAATTACATATACAACAACCAGCTAAACCCAAAACCCAATCCTAATTGGATTAGGTACCCAAGTTTAATTCCACCTAATGATCCAAATCCAATTAGATAATAAATTCATCCTTAATCCACCAATAAACTCCTTAATTCTCACCAATCAATCACTAATCATATCTTATCATAAATCTTTCTAAATCCACTAATCAATCCAATACAATTTAATCAATTTTTATAATCATTTAATCTATTGTATCGTCTACCAGACATCAGGAATCAATCCTACATAATTCAGAGTTGAGCTCAACCGAACCTAACTTTGGCATTCTCCTCGAGCAATCTTCCTCCTCGGCTTCTCATCCTTCGAAAGCGGTGCCCGCATCCTTCTCGTCCGTCGGTGTACATTTCTATAGCACCTCGTCCCTCGGATGCATCGAGTCTGTCAACTCGCTTTCCATGCCATCTTTCTTACTAGCTATGTCTTCCGCTCAATTTCTTATGTTCCTAAGTCCTTACACACTTAGACACAAGGTATCAAAAATATAGAGTCTAGCTTAACTTAGTTGATCATATCAAAACCAACTCAGGGTACTTACACATATAACTAGCAAAGGAAGTCCTAACTAAAGGTTAGGCAAAGAAAAATCCTAATAAGTGAAACTAGACCCTAGTAAGTGAAGTCAGGAAGTGAAAGTCCTAATAAGCGAAGCTAGGCCCTAATGAGTAAAGCCAGGAGATGAAAGTCCTAATGAGTAAAGCTAAGCTATAGTGAGTGAAGCTAGAAAATGAAAGTTCTAATGAATGAAGCTAGATCCTAGTGCCCTAGTGAATTAAACTAAGCAGTGGAAGTCCTAGTGAGTGAAGCTAGTCAGTGGAGATCCTAAGGAGTAAGCCTTAGGTAGTGAAGTCTTAGATGCAGTCTAAGCATGAAGCATAGTAGGTTGGGTAGACTTATAGGAGTGCAGCTTGATCCTAAGGAATTGACTCTTAGGTAGTAGACTTAGAGGAGGGACCTTCAAACAAAAGATAAGCCTAGTAGGTCATATAGACTTACATGCGTGCGGCTTGAACATAAAGGATTGACCCTAAAGTGATAGACTTAGATAAGGGACTTTCAAGCAAAATGTAAGTCTAGTAGTCAGGTCGACTTATATGATTAAAACTTAGGTTGCTTGTTTGTTGTATGGCTATTTTGCAGGAACCTAGAGCTGGAAGCAAAATAGAGAGCAGGCACAAATGGGTGAACCGAACTTGACTCGGGTCGAACTGAACCCAAACCAATTCAGTAGACTGAACCAGCGGTTTGGTAGATCGACTGGATTTTGTCCAGATTGATGAGTTGTCAGAAATATTTGCATGAAAGATGATGTGACAAAAGATCTGATTCATCTTTATGATTTGAATAAGGATAATGATAAGTTTGATGATGTGGATAGAGATAATGCTTGATCCAGATATGACTTTATCCAAATATGAGTTGATCTAGATAAGGATATGATCCAACTCTATAAAAAGAGATGAAGACTCTATATTCAAGATCAATAATTTTTCTACCACTCTATCTCTGTGCTTGAAAGAAAAAAACAAGGCGAAGCTCTGCGACCAGGGAAGCTCCAGGAGTGCACTATGCTCAGAACTTCTAGATCGGCTATTATCATTTGTTTATCTTTCTATTTACAAACTGTGTTTTAATTTATAATATTTTCTTATGCTTGTTAAACTGTAAGACAGGTTTTCCACCTCCAAAAAGTTCTAGAAAAGATATCACTAGTGGTCGAATGATTCCTGTGATTAGGCCTTGGACATACTAACCCTTGAGGGTTAAAAACCAAGTAAATCGCGCATGTTCTCTCATTTTTATTAATTATTTATATTCCGCTGCATACTAACCCTAATAGAAAGAACAAATGACAAAATCAAAAAAAAAAAAACAATTGATATTCACTCCCCCTCTATCGACGCGCACCGATCCTACAAATACATGCAGAGACAAGCTTCGTTAAGCTTGCTCACTGATTCTGATGGAGGCTAGCCAACGATATCTACAAGGTTCGATCACAAACTCACATGTATAAAGGCATGTGATGTGTGTATGTAATAATTTAGAATTATTGTCTTCCGCTATGGTTTTGTGAAACATCCAAAGCATGCATCACATCGAGCCCCCCAATCAAAGCAAGCCTAAGAATGTTGGTCATCTAGATAGGCCTTCATGAGCGCTTCCCAATTTATCTGGTGGTCGGTGGAAAACTTCCATAGGGTCGGACTAGTTACCTCAAAGATTAGTTAGTTCGAACAGATAAATACCTGGATTAGTAAAAAAAGTGGACTAGCCCTCATACCAATGGTATAATAGTTAGGTTCTCCAACGAATAATCAAGGAATCTAAGATTTGAATCTCAACTGCAACGCATTGTAATAGATTTTTCCACCATTGATAATTGGACCTAAGAAAGTTGGTCGTCTAAATAGACCTCCATTAGCACCTCCTGATTTACTCTGATGGACAGTGAAAGACTTCCGTGAGACCAACCAAACTAATCACTTCCAGGATTCGGGTGGAGTTAGATGATACGAGTGAATTACACTAACTAATTTCGACTCAATTCAAGCTGTATAAATATTTTAATATTATTAAAAATAACTCTTACATATTACTTTCGATATTCCTACAAGCCAGTTTGCTACATAATACGCCGCTTAATTCATCTGATAAACTAATTTAGGAGTTACCTATTTTATTCTATGTATATATTTTTCGACTGCTTAACCATATCAATTTCATTCTTAAAAGAAACATGTTATGGGAGTCTTGATGGTATGCAAATCATCTTTTTCACGTCTGACAATCAAATACCTATGCCACAAAATCGCATGGAAACCAAAACGGTATGCATAAGTCAACGGCTATTAGATAGATATAGATATAAAATTCAGTAATTTATCAAAAGGCGCACGTAGAGATGATAATTTACTAAAAGGCATATATTACTTTGGTATTTACCAAACTATGCACTTTTTTAAGTGCACTTCCTATTTTACCCTTCTGACAATTTAACTTTTTTTTTACCGTTTTCTTTTGCTTCACAATATTTCTCTCTCTTCTTTTTTTTTATCGACAAAATATATAAATAACATTAGTCAATTTTTTCATAACATTTTAATACATTTGAAGAAGCAAAAATAAACAATGAATAGCATATTTGAACTCCTTACAATTTCAGAAATCCACTGGAACTGAAATGGGTTCAATCGGAGCTCTCTAGGTCCATCAGTGGTTTTAACCAAAACCCACTGATGAACCTAGAGAGCTCCGATTGCACCCATTTCAGTTTCTATGGATTTCTAAAATTACAAGGAGTTCAAATATGGTGTTCATGATTTATTTCGGCTTTTTAAAGATATTAACATGCAAAATCAAAGAATCAGCAAAAACGCCCACGTTGGACCTGATATGTAGTCATATCAGGCCCAACGTGGGCCTGATATCATCCCATATCAGGCCCAACGTGAGCCTAATATGAGTCCATATCAGGCCCAAAGTGGATTTTTTTCCCAATTTTTTGATTTTGCATGTTAACAACAATGAAATGCCGAAATAAATCATGGACACCATATTTGAACTCCTTGCAATATCAGAAATCCAGAGGAACTGAAATGGGTTCAATCGGAGCTCTCTAGGTCCATCAGTGGATTTTGACCAAAACCTACTGATGGACCTAGAGAGCTCCGATTGAACCCATTTCAGTTCCAGTGGATTTCTGAAATTGCAAGTAGTTCAAATATGTTATTCATTGTTTATTTTTGCTTCTTCAAATGTATTAAAATGTTATGAAAAAATTGACTAATGTTATTTATATATTCCGCCGATAAAAAAAGAGGAGAGAAAGAAATATAGTGAAGCAAAAGAAAACGGCAAAAAAAGTCAAATTGTCAGAAGGGTAAAATAGTTAGTGCACTTAAAAAAATACGTTTTTTAGTAAATACCAAAGTAGCGTACGCCTTTTGGTAAATTATCATCTCTACGTGTGTCTTTTGGTAAATTACCGTATAAAATTTGACAACGTAATTGCCGACACTGCACAGGATATGTTATCCCAGTGGAGAGGCATGTGCATGGTCTGAAAACGACTTACTCTAGTTTATTCAAAGAAAAAAGAGGGAAGTTTAATATAAGAAGCTTCTAAGTTTCATGTTAGTATAAATAGAGCAAGAGAAGAACAAACATACCAGAGAAAGGAAGAAGGGAAGTGACTACTGGTTCAAGCGATAGTGTAATAAAAGGTGGTAATTCTAAGAACTCTATTATCTACATAAGTCCTTATATTTATATCCACAACTTATTCAATTCTTACAACTCTCATCAAGTGGTTGTAAGATCAAAGAATGTGATTTTGAAAACGTTACTTCTATAGTACAAGCCCCTTACACTTTTATCAACCATATCAATATCATCAAGCGAAGGAATGACAACTTCATCGAAAATTTCAACTTGATCATCCTCATAAAAAAAATCTTCATCATTAAATATTCTAACAAATTTGCAAATGACTGATTCTTTATCAGAAAATTCATTATCTTGAATTACATCAACAAATTCAACTAATTATCATCACAGAATTTGTTAAATTAGTCTTCACTCATAATTGTCACTTGCCTTTGTGGGAATAGGATTGGTGGTACAAAAATATTCTACTACGACATTAGAATGGATTTATGATTCCTGTCTACAGTTCGCTTTTGACTAAGTGACAAGATTCAAATTGCTTGTCTAGATTTGATTGCATTAACGGCTGAGGGAATGGTATCGATGGCCTATTGACCATAACTAGAGTGACGGAGGTGAGCTTTTGTGATTCTCTTGTATTCCTTTCCTCGTATCCGTATCCATCTTCTCCTGAAGTTCGTCGATATACATACCACTGCTCAATTTGATATCATTATAATGTGCACTAGACCTTGGTTGGGTGGGAGGGAGGCATTGTGAAGTCAATTTGTCTATCTTAGCCTCTAACTGTTTAAACCCCTCGTTCTGTGATTTTATGATCATTTCCTCTTATTTTCAAAATTCTTAAGCCATGATGAGAACACTATCTTAAATAACCCTTAAATTTATCTCATGCTTCATATATTGATTCCCCATCTTCCTAAGCAAAGCCTTGGATTTTATTCCTCGTATATGTTGTTCTATTGGGAGGGAAAAAGTGATTCAGAAACCGTTACTCCAATTGATCCCAACTTGGAAGAGAGTACAACAAAATTCTTACTTTATCTTTAATACTAAAAGAGAATGCTAACAATCGAAAAGCATTTGTAAAAACTCCTTCACAGTTCACCATATTGCAATACTCTAGAAATATCTCCAGTTGAATACAAAGATTTTTTTGAAATTTCTCCCCAAATTTGTGACTTTGTATCATGATAATCAAATATGAGTCGTCAGCTTTTATCGAAGGTGCCACAATAGATCTGAATCTTACATAAATAGGTGTGAAAATTTCTTTTAAAGGTCTGTCTCTTATGGTAGTGCTCATAGTATCTTAAAAAAAATATAAGAATATAGAATTAAAGACTAGAGAAAAAATATATAATGAAAAATAAAAAAAAATGCAGAATTAGAAATAAAAGAAAAGTGTCTAAAGTAATTCATATGTTAATCAACTAATGTTAATAAAAAATAAATCCCAACAATAATGCCAAAAACTTGATGTAAAGCAGCAAACGCACGGTTGTCGTCAAGTAATAAAAATATTAATCCCACAAAAACTATTGACTAAGCACTAGTTGATTTGGCATAGTAAATTATCTAGAGAATCAAAGTTAGTCGCAAGCTTTAAGAACTAAAGTTGAGAGAGAGGGAGAGGGAGTTGAGAGAGCAAGAGAGAGAGACAGAGAGATTGGAGAGCGAAGTTGGTTTTGGAGGAAGATTCTACAGTTTTAGTTTCACTATGATGTTAGTTAATGTTCTTATGAATTGTTCATCTACCTGACTCTATGCTTACACTCATGTAGGTATTCCAATTAAAGTCCGGCATAACCCCGCAAAGTTAACACTTGTTCTAACGTTATTAAGTAAAGAAGTAATTATAGAAAGTCCGATTAAAGGGATATCCTAGAGCCCCAGATCATACAATCGCTAGAGTTATCTAATGTACTTTCTAACGGTATATTATGATATTAAGTAGAAGAGGTAACCTAAAACATCTTGTTAAAAGGATACTCTCTGTCACAGCCCCCCTCCCCCCCGATCATACAATCGTTAGATTGCACAAGTTACTCCCAAACATTAATTTGGGAAAAACTCTTTAAAACTCTAATTAGCCTCTCTAACAAAGGATTGGTTCTTATATCAAGGCCTCCAAAAAGTGGGGTAATATCAATGTCCTTTGTCACTAAGGACACAATATGTCTAGTTAAATGAGTATTCTTTGTCACTAAGGATCCCCGATTATCCAAGTCAGTCAACCTTAACCTAGAGACAAATCCCTCACATCTACATGCATTCACTACATACACATTTCGTCAAACACAAAAAAGGCACAACGCACAGAACAAGCCATAAACACTTCAGTGAATAAGGAAATAAACAAATATATAATTCATGCATCAATAACACATTATAATTACTCCCTACATCCTAAGAATAGAAGAATATACTCTATTACAAGAGAATACAACCAAAGGATGAAGAAAACAGCAAACTACAACTCAATATATGGAAATAGAGAGAAGAGAGTGCTTATCCTTGAAGCTCGACATCTTTATAGATGCTCCCTTACTCCGGAAGTAGACGGATGGTGCGGATCAGCGAAGATGGAGACTCTAAGATTTCTCCTAGAAGGGAAAACTTTTCCCAAAGGAAGAGAGTGGAGCTCCCAAACCAAGGATAGGTAAAAAAGGGAAGAAGTTCCCCTTTTATAGCAGGGGAGCACGAGCCCCTACCCTTAGCATGCGCAGTCGTGCAGACGACAAATGGGGATGGCACGGTCATGCCTCAGGGGCATGACTGAGTCGTGTTCTTCTCTGGAACAGGGAGGCATGGTCGTACCTCTAGGCACGACACAGTCGTGCTCCTTGCTAGAAGTTTGACACGGCCGTGCCTATGGGCATAGTCAAGCCGTGTGGTTATTTGCTTGTAGAGATACAGTCGTGCCTCTAGGCACGGCAGAGCCGTGTGGAACTTTGTGGAGAGGGGCATGATAGTGTCTCAGGGCACGACCTGCCTGTGTGCACTGCTGTGGGAGACACACGACCATGCCTCTGGGGCACGACCAGATTGCTAATTTTCTCTATGTTTGCTTCAATGTGCATCTTTAATCCATTTTCACTCTAATGTGTTATGTCTATAAAAACATGCAAAGAGCAAAATTCCAAACAAAAGGAGTAGAAGTATGATGCTATAATAAAATAGTGTGCAATAAACATAGATTATACTGATGAAATATAAATAGATGTGCATCAAACAATACCTAAAAATATATATAATCTATGCATATCAAGGATCAGGGGTATCTTGGAGGGAATGGGAGATCAGAAACCTGAGCTTTACTTTGTCATCACGAACTTCAATCCTCAGTATGAGCATCTATGTACAGATCGGTTTGTCTTTATCAAGCCTCTACTTTTTTTTGTTTTCTTTTTTGCTTCCTATATTTTATTGAGTTATTTAACTTGAGATCAAAGGAAAGCATGCGGAAGTTCGATACTTACCTGAGAAATAAACATGACCAGTTGCTAGCGGAGCTCCTCCAACCTGACACCTTCGAGAAGAAATCTTCTCTGGCCATTGTGGATGGATTGTCAGTATTGATGACTGAGCAGCAGGTACTCAGTTTCTTATAGTAAATGTTTCATTTCACCCTCTGATACAAAATGTGTTCTCAAGCAGTCACCCATTGATCAGCTGAAGCAGTGACGGTGGTCGAGAAGAACCAAGAGTTTGATTTCTGTAGTGAAAGAGAAAAACCATAAAATTGATTAATCTGATAAGCTAATGTATGCAATGGGATGGGTTCTAAATCTTGGTGAACTCTGTGCCTTATTTTGAATAGAAGAAATTTCTTAATTTGTGAGTCTCCAAAAAGTCTAGCATGATTTAGTATCAACAAAGCTTTATAATAAGAAGATTGCAAGCAATCATTATATCACCTTTCTTTTGATACAGATTTGAGGAACAATGGACCATATGAACTTGTAGTTGTGCGAAAATGTGATTTGTGAGTTTGAAATGGAGCAGGAGACGTGCAAAAAACACTAGAAGGTGAATGACTGGTGGGTTGCATAAGGTGTGCAAGCAGTTTTAGGGTCTCATAGTGGGTATCAGAATGAAATGCAGCGTTGCAAGTTGCAAAGAAGAAAATAGATGGGTCCATAGTCTTACTCATAGCAGGCTTCCATAATTTCGACGAAAGCTAGAGATTGCATGCAAACATTCAATTTTCCAATAGATAGTAGAAAATTAACTGTCAAATTTCATCATTGAGTTACTTCAAGATTATGGAGGCTAAGGCTACATAATGGTAACGAGGTTATGGAATAAAATGAAAGCCGATGACTCGGAAGATCCGAAATACTGCCCTTATCATAGTGTTGTTAGCCACTCCCAAAAAACTGCTATCCCTTCAAGAACTGGGTGGGAAAATAATATAAACAAAAGAGGAATGATCTTTCGAAGCAAGTATTAATTGATCCGTCGTCATCAATCATCAGCCCACTCTTACAGCCACTCTCCTTAAAAATTGAAGCTCACCAAAGCAAATGAAAGAAACAATATCAGTGAGCAGATGGTGTGTAGAGTGTGATTCCGACTAAAAGATGATATCTGCATACCGGATCGGAAGCAGGGATGGATAGCGGCGTTGGAACCACGCGATTTGGGCAGGAAACTGAGCACGAGATGATCCACAGGAAGATATCGCAATAAGATAAAGTACATTGCCGACCATGCTGGCTCCGGGTGGCGTCCGATCTCCGATCCGGCGGCGGAAGGGTAGGGATCGATAGGGCCGGCGGAGGAGTTCAGCAACTTCTGCTTTCGACACTGGACTTAGGCGGGAAACAGTGAAAGAGCGAGTATGGGCTTGCTACTTACACAGGGAAGTTAGAAGCCTATTGGGCCGTTTGGCCTTTTTCAATTTTTACAGGGTAAATACTTAATTGGGTCCTTTAATTAACAAAAATTTCATACGCAAGTTGGTGTTCATCTAAATAAATCATTAAATTAAACAATTATATTGATCTTATATATAATTGAATAAAACTTATGAATTATATTTATCAATAAAATTTTTTCAAGTGTATATATAAATCATAGATAAAGAAATAAGTTGTTAAAACAAACAAACACCTTATAAATTTGAATATTTTTTTCGAATAAATTTGGGTAGGTATATTCCTTTATTATTTATTTATTTATTTTTAATTGGCATCAATTATCTAGTTTTGCTGAATTAATTTCGAAGAGGATCGACCGCCCCCATATAAATTTCTCACGCTCCTCCACAATAAAAAGTACAAGGTTGTTGTTGGGTACTAGAAAACAGCGAGGGTATTCATTACCAAGAAATTTATTATTTTTAACCAACTGAAAATAATAATTGCTTTCCATTTGCATTTTCTTTATTTTACTTTAAAATCGATGACCCGACTGGTTCAACCCACATGACTACGGATAGGCTCGACCTGCACGAGGCATGTTCTGGAGCAGGCGTCGAGTACGGAAGCTAAAGTAAACGCCTAATCAATAACAATATTATTTTCCTTTTTTATTATTTTTTTAGATTTTTCTCTTATTTTTTTCTAGCAATTTGTTGCTATGTTAATATTGAAAATTAATTAGTAGAGCAATTCTTTATTTTAAAAAATAATAATAATACGTTGGTGCCTTGGTTTTCGCTCTTCTCCTCGCTGGATATTATATTTGCTCCTCTGCATATTTGTAATCCATCACTAATTCGCCACCATGGCCATCGTCAAGATTGCCGTCATCTCTCTCCTGTTTCTCTTCTCCGACGCCGCCCGATTACCTAACGCTGTAGACGATAACATGGTCGTCTCCAGGGACGCACTGGATACGCCAGCTCTCGCCCTCCACCAGCCGCCTGAGAAGCAGGAGGCGGGGACGGAGCCCAACGAGACGGTAGCGCTGGTCCTCCGGCCGGTGGGTAACAAGGAGAACGAGACAGAGTCTTCTCTCCCGTCGGGCAAGAAGGAAAAGGAGAAGGAGACGTCAGTTTCCCTGCCGGAACACAGTTTCGAAGACCTCCGTCTCTTCCGCCCCTGTCACCCGCGCCGCCACCGCCACCGCTTTCGACGCGTGGACATCGTGCCATTAACCTTCGGAGATGACGTGACCTCTTCCCGTAATCTCGGCGAGGAGGTGGGAGATTCGACAGAGGAGGCAGTGAAGCACACGGTGAAAGTGACGACCTCCACGACGGAGGTGGCGGTGCACGAGGAGCTGGTGAATCGAGAGGCTGTGGAAGGGGATCAGGATGCTTCGAAGGAAAGCAGAGCACAGAAAGTCGAAGAGGCTAAAACCACTCCGACAAAAATCATACTGCCGGAATCGAATAAGGACAGAGAAGACGGTGGAAGAAAGAAGAAGGAGCCGAAGAAAAAGAAGGATCAGCAGGATTCGGATTCGGATTCAGATTCCGACGACGAGATGGAGAAGGAGATGAAGAAGAGAAAGAGGAAGAAGGAGAAGAAGGGTGGGTGGTGGAAGTGGTTCTGGGGCTTGTGGGACTAAATCTCCGCTCAATCCATTCTGTTCGTGTCTGTTTAATTATGGACTACGATCACTTGTCTCTGTTTGCATTATGTGTGCTATTGACACTGCGTGTTTCTTCTCAGCATGTTTGTGTCGATCTCATGTTCTTACAGATGTTCTATCTTCATGTGTTAGTACTTGTAATTGCATCTTCGCAGTTATCTTCTCTGTTTACTTAAATATAAATGCTATTGTAAAAAGTAAAAAGGTGATTATGTTGGCACTTTCCCGATTTACATAGGTGGTCAATGAAAAATTTTCATGAAGCTGGCCCGTCATTTCAGATTCAAAGTTACCTCATCAGTTAATTATTTTTTTTATCTATCCTTCTGAGGATGCCTAATTAATTAGAGGGTGGTAGGACAAAGATCAATTACGAACTTGCCCTTGAGGAAAAGAAACCTTCTATTCAGTACTGGATTAATGAACCGTAAGATTAATCAGGCCCGGTTCTCTTCTCTACGTGTGCCAGATTAACCGTGATTAATGGGCCTAATCCGTTTACAATTACAAGTGACTGGAGCTTGGATTATCTCAATATTTTAGCAAATATATAATAAAAGGGAAAATTAATTTCCTCGATCATATAATTTTTTCGTTCTCAGAAAAAAAAATACTTAATATGTTACGTGCACTGCTGTCATCAATGATGCCCAACCCACTAATTATGCATCCATAACAAATCATTAAAATAATTAGTAACTCACCAAATAAAATAAAGATAAACAAATTATGCACGAAATCAAATCAACTGAGCCGACCTTGTGACTTTGGAGAGTCATCCTCCACAAATCCGAGAATAAGATGAATATTATTGGAAAAAAGGACAGTTTAATTAGCATGGAGTATTTTATTTATAGAATTACTTAATGCTTAGGCAACCAAACGTTGGTCAAATTACTCTACCACAACTTTTTTTAAAAAAATCCCGCTATCTTAATGATCCCTCTAATATCTACAAATATAAAGAAAAATAAATATACGTACATAAGTATTAGGTCTCAGATAGTCAAATTTTACCTATATTAATGTTGCTGAAAACCCCTTGATAATTAGAAATCACCTAATCATGCTATATTAATGACGGTAAATTATTTTTGCAAACCGTTTTGCGATGAAGGGTGTTTTGGCAAAATGCTCGAATGCGTCACACTATATAATTATTATTCTGGTTTTGTGCAAAATTGCAACTGCTTTCAGTTCGCTGCCTTCTCCGTCTACATATAGTCGTTCGACCCCAACGCTTCAAGAATAGGTATCAGATCGCCATCATGGCCTCCGCCAATCTCGCCGTCATCCTCTCCGTCATCTCCCTCCTCCTCTTCTCCGCCGCTGCTCGCCTCCCCAACAACGCCGACGACGAGAGCACTGCTGTTGCCCTACCCCTCGACGCCCCGAAGGATGCCGAACCGACGGAACTTCTCATCCCCGTGGTGGATAAGACGCAGGTAGACCTACCAGCCCTGGTCGATGGTTTCGCCCACGTTGACCTCTCCCTTGTCCGCCCCTTGCACCGCCACCGCCCTCACTGCCACCACGGCCACCGATTACGGAGCAGGGAGGCCGCGACGGATGTGGTAGTCCCCGAGGAAGTCAAGAGGGACATGGTGAACAAGGAGGAGGAGGACGGCGGCTGGCGTATCAGGAAGAAGGAGCACAAGAAGAAGAAGAGGACGGAGGATTCCGATTCGGATTCCGATTCCGATTCCGATTCTGACGACGAGGGAATTGAGATGGGGAAGAAGGAACTCAGGAAGAGGAAGAAGGAAAAGGGTGGATGGTTGAAGTGGTTCTGGGGCCTGTGGATCTAAATTTCCAACCAATTTGACGTATTCCGGCAACATATATATCTATGTATGCTCCTCTACACTATGTGTATCAGGTAACTCTGCTGTTGTATGTGTTGGTATCATGTGTATCCTCGATGTTGCATACTTCTCACAGTAAATAATTTCTACTATAATATAATCAGCATATTTCTGCTAATTTTATGCCCTTGATGTTCTAAAATATGATATTAAATGTTATTTTTTGGTCCATTTGCTGAGGTTTATGAGCAGTGTACGCCTTGGATCATTCTTGTTCTCTATATGATGTGGTTGTGGTTGTAGAAATATTATCTTATGCTGTCTGATTAAGGAGTGTTTTCATCTTATTTGACTTGTTGCTGCTGCTGCTTCTTATGATGTCAAACATCTTTATGATAGAATATAGTCTGATAAAGTAGGGTTGTTCTTACCTTTTCTCTCTCAAAGCTTTCCTAGATTAATTCAGCTGAAGGTATAATCCATGTGTTCCGGTTAATCAGACTGATTTTACAGACTGTTTATCAGAATACAACAGTCTTGAATTTGAGAAAATAGCTTCGTATAGAAATATATTTTAGCATCTTGCTTTCTTATTGAATTCTTGTGATATAAGTTGGTAGGATATGATGTGTGTTTGTGTATGAACTAAGAGGAAAAAAAGAGGCAAAGATAAAAACAATGGAGAATCAAACTAAATCATCCATGGGTCATGGGTACTATTTTGAGCTTGCTCATGCATCCGAACTCAGGAGAAACCATCAAAATGTTGTACGAGAAAAACTAAAGAATCAACACATTCAGAAAGCACCTGAGCAAAACCCTGCAGTAACTGTGTCAGTGAGCTCCGAGCATGGCCATGGCTGAACGCCAAGTGCTGCTCCACTTACGTCGGTGCACCTCCATGACTCAGTGTGTGTCCGCACACCCCAAAGTTTGACATTGGAGAGGCATACCCGAGTGAAGGGTGAGCCCCTGATGCCTTCTATTGATCCAGGCTGCTGTATATCCACTCCCAACACATTCTTGATGGTCACTCCGTCGACTGTCGGGACTGCATACCTGTTGAAGTACTCATCAGGGTGGTCACCGACATCTCCGGCAATTCTGATGGCCTGGCGGACCTTGTTCATGCTTACATTTATCACAGTCACATTCCTTATGTATCCTCCCCTTCCAACATTAGTCTTTATATGGATCCCAAATCCAGTGTTATAGAGGTTTATGTTCTCCACCAGGATATTATTCACCCCACCTGAGGTCTCACTCCCAATTGCAATCCCAGAGAAAGGAGAAGATCCGGTGAGCCTTCGGATTGTGATGCCTGAGCTCGGACGACCATAAGCAATTCCATATTCATCCCAGCCACTCTTTATGGCCACCAAATCATCTCCTGTTGCGATGTGGGCATCCTCAATGCAGACATTTGAGCTGGAATCTAAGTTTTTTTGAAAATTGAAGTCTTACTAGTGAGGCCTCGGAACTGTCATAGATCTGATAAGAAACTAAAGGAAATTCCTACGAGTGCTATAGGTATAGAAATTCTAATATAATGAAGAGCAAAATAGCAAAATAAATACGATGAAGTATCATCAGGAAGAAGGTTACCTGGATCTATGCCATCGGTATTAGGAGAGTCATATGGAGCCAACACTGTCACGTACTTTATCACCACATTGCTGCACAAATAATATAAGAGTTAGAAACATGGAGAAAAAGGTTATGTGTGTGAATCCTCTTTTTCTCAATGCAAAAATTGAAAGGTTAAAAAGAAAAGGGAAAGATTTGGAGTCACCTGCAATAAACAGGATGGATACTCCAAAATGGAGAATTTTGAAAGACTGTGTGAGAAATTAAAATATCTCTAGAATTCTTGAACTCAAGGAGGTTTGGCCTTGTGTGGTGCAGAGATCCCTTTCTCCACATATTCCACCAAACTTCACCTTGGCCATCAATGGTTCCATTCTCCCCTGTTTAAAGAAAAGCAAATATGAGGATCATTAGGCAGATCCCACAAACTATTATAGCATATCAAACAACATAGCTAGGGGAATTTGGTTGCAGTTTACCTGTTATTATCACATCACTAATGCCATCTCCTTGAATAAAGCTCATGTATCTCTTGCCAGGGAGCTCCCTCCCTCTTCCGTATGATGGCAGAGGATCTACCAAAGGCCAATTCCTTGTATCCTGCACATGTAAAGAATTCTTTAACCTTTCTTTCTGGCATAATGATTGTTGTGGTAGTTTGTTTAAGGTGTTACACTCTCAACACTAGTTCAAGCTGTACTTGTGCATTTTCCTGCTTTTTTTTTCAACTTGCATGTAAGCAAGTTGACATCTCTGAAAAACTTTGATTGAATTGCTTAGTTGGGGACATTAGCTTAAAATGTTACGAGCATCACCTGTGTGGACTTGATGACCGCACCTCGGGCTAAGTAAAGAGTCATATGACTGGTTAAGCTGAAGCTTCCTGTGAGCCAAACACCAGGAGGGATGTAGAGCAGCGTCCCGCCCCTCTTCCTCATGTGCTGAATCCTGTAAATAGCCTTCTTGAAGGGCCAAGTATTAAGCGTCTTCCCATCCCCCACCGCCCCAAAGTCGGTGATCGATATCACCTCCCGCCGCAACTTCAGAGGCACCACATCGGCACACGACACCTCTGTCACCGCCAAGCTGCATTGAAGCAGGAGAGGGAGCAACGCCACTCCAATCCACACTTGAAAAGGAACCATCTTTTTTTTTTTTTTTTGATGTATATATATATACTCCAAGAATAGTTTCCGAGAGGTGGTCGAATAAAAAAGAAGTATAGTTTTGAGCTGGAAGATTTACAAAGGAGCTAGAGTCAAGAGCTTTGAGGCCAAAACACTACAAAGCAATGATGACTGGAAACAGAGGCGTCCAAGAAGAGGGCTCCAAGGTGAGCTTTTTACATGCCAATATTTGAGGCTCCAAGAGAAAGAATCCGAGCAGAAGAGAGACGTTATTGATTCCGAGCAGAAAGCTCCGAAGCTAGCAACGCAATGTCTCTGGCGGTGCTATATTATATGTGGCCTCCAACAGCAGCAGAAAAGGTATTTACCACCACTTAAAAGAATGATTTAGATATTAATCTGTTGTCCTTCAGACTTCCTAGGAATCTCCTTTTTCTTTCCACTGTTACTTTATTCATCTTTTGAATTCTATGGTACCACCTAGTTAACAGATAACAATCGAGCAATTATGAAACCTTGTGTTGTTTAGTGGCACTGGCAGGGCAGAGAAAAGGTTCATCATGAAGATGAATCATTCTGCATGGCTGAGATGAGCTAGTGTCTACTATATTCTCTGCTATTCTCAAGTTGATTGGAGATGAACTCTGCGTTAACTGCACTGAGAATTATTGTTTGCCATGCCATCCATAAATAGGCATACGACCAACGTCGGCGGATGGTGATAACTCAGCAAACTGGAGGTTTCATGTCTAATGCTGAAAGCTGTAACATGGCCGTCAGACTACAAAGTTTATAGCCGGCGGCCAAAATAGCTGTCACAAGAAAACACTAACGCATGCCATGACAAGAGCTCGTGAACTAATAATGCCACCTCCAAAGCAGTGCTCCACTGAAACCAACCCTTCACATGCTGAGCAAACGGTGCTTTCCAAACGCAGGCTCTAAAAAGCACCATCTACTTGTGACATTCCTTTTGGGGTCACTTGGACAGCTAAGCGGGTCTGGGTCATTATACAGTCGCATGCTCAACACAAAACTCGAGTTAGAACTCAAACTCAAAGTTTATGCTCGATCAGGTCTATAAAGGAAAAAACGATTCATGTTGGATCTGTAGGATTCTGAACTCATTACTTTTGGCATATGGTATAGTAATGGCGTCACCAATTATGCAAGTGTTGGATTCTTCTTCTTTAGCTTTTGATTCCCACTTTGTCCCCATATCTTTAAACTCTGTCAAGTAACATGGGCACTACTCCCACTCTACTTCATTTCACATTCTCTGATTTATGGAATAAAGATGATTAGCTGAGTTTTTTTTTCTCCCTTTAAAACTCGGAATCTTGTGTGGGGACGAAGTAGTATGGTTTTTATGCGCTTTTATAGATTCACAGACATCAGAATTGCCGAAGTGAGAGTGAATAATTTTATTGAATTTCTAATGTAAATTAAACTATCCTCCTGCTTAATTTCCCCATATCGGGTTTTGGCATTTCCGTTCCCCTTCCCAATCTACGGTTTAGCAGATTGGCGCAATCAACTTAATCTTTGTTCGCTTCTTGATGTTTGCAGATTTCGCAGAATCAAACAGGCTTTGCACTTGGAACTATTGCTCGTCTAACCCTGACAAGTCACGTCAGTGCTGGCGCAGGTTCTTTCTTTACCATTATTTATTTATTTATTGTCGATTTGTTTCCATTTTCATGTGGTCCAATCGAAATCCGGACTACGATCTACCGTGTTAATGAGGGTTGATTCACAAGGTCCATGTGTTCGCCTTCAGTAGTGTCATCCATCAGAGAGTTGTCTGTCACAAGAAACTTAATAGTTCATTCATGTTCCTCTGAGCTCTGGATCGGACAGCCACATGTTGGCCACCAAAGAACTAGTCCATTTCATCAGCTCAAGAGGGAGTTAGATTAAGGAGGATCTCTACTTTAACAACGTTGGTGATGTTTCGCTTCCCAAGATTGAATTTTTCGTTAGCGGTATAATTAGGAGTCAGGAGAACAATAGTGATGCAAGTTTTCAGTTATTAAGAAAACACGCAATATTGAACCTTTCTTACACAGATTCTATAAATTTCTCAATTCGAACCGAAGACCATGCGCCAATTAACTTTAAAATGGTTTCTTATAGGACATTCAAATATCTGATAGTTCTCCTCGACTTCATTTGTGAGATAAATCTGATGTGGTGGTAGAAGCCATCTTCCTGCAACATCTGTGAAAACTGAATCACTAACCGATTGCTACTAGGAGTTACTGTTTTTCAGATTCTTAAGACATCTCACGAATATTCATATTACCCTGTTTTGTGCTGAGAGAGACATGTTTAATTTAGTTTTTTTTAGGATAAACTGTTCCAGGACACACGGAACAGAATTTAGTTTTTTTCATGACATATCATGGTATCTTGCATAGTTTAAAGATCAGGCATCAACATACCTTCTACCGCACGGAGGAGATACAGTTATATCCAATCCTTTTTTTGTGGTATTGCTGTATTCAACACATTTCTAAGATCCAAACATACAGTAAATTGCAAAAGGATAGATTACTACATCGAGTCCAACCAGGAAAAACATCCTATTCAGAAAGTTAAGTGCTTGGCAGCCTCATATGTTTGTCCAAGAAGCACCACATCTCTACGTTGACCCCAACTCAACGATCGTCCATATCACTCCTTAAACTTGATATCCACTTAGTTCAGTTTTTTTATGCGGTGTACTTAGTTTAGAGTTTTAAAAGGCTTCTCAGAGTTTGAAAAGTGACTTAATGATAACGTGGTGGTTGAGTGAGTTCCTTGAAAGTAACTACTAGTTTTTCTCATTTAATTGAGATTAATTTTAATCCCGACTAGTCATCTAGTCTCTATTTGTAGTCTCATTTTTTGATTTGATGTTGGTCCTATAAGAATCATACCCTTCATAACTCCAGTAGAATTGCACATTAAGTCTTCATTCACTTGGAAACAAATAATAATTTGTGGTCATGTATTTATGAAATAGTTCATTTCTGTCCCTGTTCTCCTATTCGACCTTCCCTGTGCTCATGTCCCCACGACAGCGTTTCATGGTTGTCCAAGGTAAACCTGTCATCGTAAGGAAATCTATGTTGTTGCTCAAGTGGTATAACTGGGAGCTTTCTATCCGTCGCTTTACCATTCTGCCTCTGTGGTTGGTTGGGGAGAGAGGAGATCGAGCACCATAAACTCTTAATTTTTCCCCCCCATTTCTCATCTTCTTTCCTCAACCGTTTTGTTTAATGGTCAGTTTCCTCCGTTGCTGTGTTTCCAATATGCGTTCTTGAGCTGCAAATCGGAAATTATTATTTTATGCCTTTTTTTCCCATCGCATGTAGCTGAAAATCATTCGATGAAACGTCGCGTTTCCTACATATTTCGGATGGTGTAGTGTGTTCGAATCCCTTATTTTCTTCTCACCTCTCCCTTCGTACTGTCAACTTTAGTACCATGTTTTAGCTGGATGGGAGCTCAAGGCGCTCCTTTTATGATTTTCGATTAGGAACTGTTAGAAGACAGCAAAAAAAACCTTTTATGTAGTTGAAGATTCATCTTTTTGTTGGTTGTATAGTTAAGCTGTTCATGGATGCCTGAGATGTAAATTATTTGTTTTAAATTTATTTCTTGCAATTTGCATGGGCTTTGGAGCTCAGTTACCAGGTATCGTGTGCACAGTGCAGAACTGAAAAAAGAAGAAGAAGAAGAAGTAATCGTTGCTTGACAGTGTATTCTGGAGCTGAAATTGTCCTTCATTGTGCTTGTCGACCTATTGTTTTTAACACACAATTGTTATTGGGAATAGTCTATGGTCGTATATTGCACTCATAATTCTTCTCAAGGGGAAGACTTTTAGGAGATAATGTAGACATCGATAGCCAAATGTTTGTAAACCACATGCTTTTCAGGGATAACAACACCTGATTAAGTAGCTGGTTTAAAGGTGTTATCTTTGTAATTTCCTGTTACTGCATCATCATCCTTCTGGATTTGTAATTTCCTACAGCAGTCTTTGTACAAACTTTAGTTTGTCGTCATGTGATAATGTCATAATTCATAAAAAATTTCAAGACTTGTCTCTAGCAAAAATTTCTTGTGCTAAGCTGGTTTTCTTGACTTTTTTTTTTGAGTTCAGTATGACAATGAGTCCTTGCAACTGATTTTGGATGTGAACGGTATGACATTTAAGTTTAACATCTTTTTGTAAATTTGATTTTCTTTTTGTTTTGGCAGCAGATAGGATCGATGTCCTTTTACCTTCTTGCGTCATCTATTTTGCAGCAGCCTTACTGAGATCTTATTCATATTGCTTCACAGGCAGTAGCTACAGAGCATGATAAGTACTGAATCTCCAGGGCAGTAACAAATCTGAGTCTATCCTTCAGTCCTCGTAAGTCACATGAGCTCCATTATCATGCTCAGGCTGAACTGAAATGCAGACTTCGCAGGTGAAAACTTTGCCATTTCTAATCTTAACAAATTCTCACCGTTACACTGTTAAATAGTTTTGCTTCCCTTTAGTATTTGTTTTTTTCATATGAACGGATGCCCGCAATAGCAACACCTCTGCCCAACAAAACAACAATCATTTCTGTAGAAATAAGTTAAGTTTATCGCATGAACATGTTAAAAATGGAATGCTCCGGATTACAATATGGCAGGTGAAAGAAAAGGATAAGACCATAATGGAACCATGGCCGTATTCAAAATTGTTGATATATAAAGCAGAGAGTCTAGTTAGTATTAAGAAATGATCTTACATGTGTGTTTTCTTCAACAAGTCAGTTCTCAACAGTATTGCTAAGACTCGAACAACATCTTAGCCACCTTTGTACCTTGTTCCAGACACTCTGTTTGAGACTAGTTATGTAAGATTAAGATCTCTTTCAGATTGTATCCCTGAGGATACCTTGTCATTTTAGCTTATTTTTATCTTTAGAAATTTCTCAAGGGAATTTTCTGCAGGATTGCCATCATAGAGAAGGACAGCCATCGCCTGAAGCTTCGCATGATTTACTAGGTGACTATCAACATGCTCCACTTGTTGGAGCTCCTATAGAAGATTCTGCTTCAGTTTCCAATGCAAGCAGTAACAGTAGAAAGGTTCGTCGTGATGACATTGAACTGGTGAGGCTGCTCGTTGCTGGTTCTATTATTTAGTTTTATGAATTAAGAACATTCTGCAAAGATAGCATGAACACAGTCATTGGCTGTCCATGGCTTATTTCCTATTTCATTCACTTATTTTTCAGGTGCAAAACTTGATTGAACGATGTCTACAACTGTATATGAACAGAGGGGAGGTAGTTCGCATATTGTCTAATCGTGCTAGGATAGAACCTAGTTTCACAACTCTAGGTATGCATTTTAAACCTAAAATCTTAAAATTTGTTATAAATTGATATAACCAATTTGTAATTCTTGGGTTGTGAATAATAATGCTCATAACCCATATGCCTTGATCGTAGACTACTAATGATATCTTATTATTTACTTTATGTTTTTTCAGTATGGAAGAAATTGGAAGAAGAAAACTCGGAATTTTTCAGAGCCTATTATATAAGACTAAAATTGAAGAAGCAAATCGTACTGTTCAATCATTTGCTCAAGCACCAGTACCATCTGATGAAGTATCCTGTCCAGTCTAAGATTCCATTGGCTCCTATTCAAAATGCGATTCACCCTCCGCCAGGTAATTTATTTGATTGATTCCTTTGAACTCTCATTGCGATAATGTTCCAACTGATAGTGCGTAAATAGATTAAATTCAAAGATAGAAGAATGGAGAAACATTATGAGCCAAAGATACAAGTTAACCGTAACTAAAATGTAGTTTGGATAATAAGGAAAAATTGCTATGAGAAATGTTAAAATAAATAAATTCTGAAAAATTTATAAGAGTTTTAGATATCTATTATAAAAAACAAGTCTTTTATATTGATGTTACAAGAGGTTCGTTCAGATCTAGTATGTCTTTTTCACTCCACAAAGATCAAGGTGGCAAAAGGTGAATACGCTCGCCCCCAGCACCCTCGCCAACCCATCCCAAGGTTAACACGGAGGAGGTAAATCATGGGCGACTACTAGCTTTGGAATAGTAGCTAGCACATAAGGGAGGCATTTTATCTCGGCTTTACCGAGATTTGAATCTCATACCTCATTGTGGCAACACTTCATGTGCTAGCCACTAGACCGTCCCGAGAGGACCACTCCACAAAGATCAAGATCATATGGATGCTTATTCTTTTCTATTTCCAGGAAGGATATATGCATAATCTGTAAATGACTAATGGTCGACTAAGATTTATTATTCAACAATAAAGAAATATTAAAGATATAGACAGAGAGATAAAAGGAAAAAATTTATAAGGTTGTGTTATAATCTGATGTACTTTATGGATGGGTAGTAGCAATACTGAAACATATCTAAAAGAAAAGAAAAAACACTACTATCTAGGAACGGGTAGGGTCGATCCACAATATCATAAAATAAAAGGATATAAGTTATAACGGTGTAAACATGTTTGAAGATGATGGATAGAATTTATAGTTAGACAAACTGAATGAATAAAGAGGTTAAGAGGAAAATCAAATAGAACACTCGTTGGTATGTTCGTATAGCTTTGGATAGAATTCAATAGAAGGATATGATTTTTGTTGCTTTCCCCAAATAATAAGACTAAGATGAGTTGCTCTTTCTTTCCCTCTGCCATATTGCTTTTGTAGAGCACAAAGCTTAATTAGCACTCATTTGCAGCGCAGTCAATTTGCCCATGGGATATCCTATTCTTCCTCTGCAGCCAATGCCAATGCCAGTTACAGGTCAGCCTCATGACCCAATGGCTTGTGGAATCTCCTGCTGCCGTACAGTCAATGTTATTCCTGCACCTGGAACTTTTCATCCCAGTCACATCAATTCCGGGACCAAGTAAGAAATTAATTTTCCCTATGAATATTTTAAAATAGTGAGATATTGTTTTCCTTTTCGCATAGGAAGATCTGGATCGACTCCTTTTCTTCCTCTGGTTTGTCTGTATCATTTTTTTTATACAATGTAGGGAGACGTTCTGTCTGTGAAGGACTTCTTTTTCCCTGGTTGGTCAGAATGAGACTTGTTATGAACACACCTCTATGATTTCCAGCTTATCTTTCTCTGTAGTAGTTTAACTGAGATTAATCAGAACATCGTGTTTAAATTCAATTCATCCTTTTGCTTGTTCTTTGTCTGATGAAACATTGTCTATTTAATCATTTATGATTAGCAGTGGCACAGCTGAAGTGGCTCATGCGACCCCTCCAAGTTATGCCATTTCTTCCATATCTGAGATGGCTATGAGCCCTGCACCAGCAACATCAAGCGCTCATTTTCCTTTCACTCCTGAGATATCTGGAACAGGCATAAATGCCTCAGCACTCGATTCAACCTTTCTATCTGATTGGGCAAATGCAGGACTGCAACTAAGTTCAGATGGTGTGGAGCAGTCAAGAGATACAATGCGATCGTTAGGACAGTTTTGGAATTTCAGTCTGTCTGAATTGATCATGGACTTGACAAATATAGCAGGTGAATTTGCCCTTAGACTTTCAGATATATGATTATATCTTTGCCTAGCAAATCAACGATCAATTTTTTTCAGTAGGAAGCAAACACAAGTGAAATCCTAGAACACAATGCCCATATTCTTGTTTGCTTGCTAACTGAGGCATATATACACTACAAAAAATTGTAACTTAGAAATAATTATTCTTATGGTGATGCTAGATCAATGCCAAAGAGATGAGGATTATACCCTAAAAACTGGAGGGACTACTGATTAGTAAAAGAAGTTGAAATTGTTCATCAATCATCAACACCTATAGTTTAGAAGATCAATTAGAATTGAAGATGTCCTGTGAGAGAGACCAAAGAAAACCCTGGTTAATGCAATTATAAAAGTATAGGAGAAGGATATATTAATTGTTCAATCAAAGATAAAGAGCCATGTAACTGACTGCCAACAATTGAAACCAGCACGAGTATCACAAGTGCTTACTGGATAGTTCTTTTCACAAATGATCCTTTACTAAATGTTCATTAACACAATAATCTGGTTTGGTCCATACAAGATCTTGGAGATCTAGGAGACTATGATGGTTCTCCCTTCTTGCCATCGGATTCAGACATCTTGCTGGACTCCCCAGAACAGGAAGCTATAGGTAACTTCATCACCTTTTCCCAAAAATTCTTCTCTTTATGAGCTGCAAAGATTAAGAACTCGTCGCGAGTGTTTAATGATCCTCCTCGAGTATTTGTGTTTCTTTTTCAGTCGAAGAATACTTAGCTGATGTTGCGAATGGACTCTGCTCACACCAATCAGATGAAGAGAAATCTTAGGACAAGTTTGAACTTTCTTTTCGCACCTTCTCTGTAATTTTTGTCCAAGCTCGATCATTAACAATATTGATCAATTAACGGTTAACTTCACGTAATTAAGCAGCATATTCTAAGTAGTTAAAATTAGTTAATACACTAATTACTGGTAAAATAAAAGAAGGTTTTTTTTTCAAATATTTCTACGCAACACCGGATTCCTATTGAGTCCGTGACAACGACGTGGTTGACCGGGCCGAATGTCGTTGTTCCTCCTGAAATGAAACTTTTGACTTTCTCGAAACTCGATTACTTCTCCGACCAAATCCAAGCGGACTAAATCTTATCCATCCAAAACACCTCTTAAGTACTTCTTGCTCATCGGTCACTGGGATATTTGAATCTCAAGGATAGGATGTAAACGAGTTAAACTGAGTTGAATAGTATTATGCTTGAATTCGGCTAGTTTAAGTTATATTCGGGCTCGAACTCAGCTTAGCTCGAATTAAATTTTTATTACAAAGCTCGTACTCGACTCGTTTTAGAATTATTAAGCTCGCGAACAGTTCGAGTTCGGCTCATTATTAGCTCGATTATCATAGTTAACGAGCATAATTCGTTAAGCGAGCTCGGCTCATTTTCAGACTCATTTTAGAGCTCGTTTTAAAGTTCGTTTTAGAACTCGTTTTAAAGTTTATTTTTTAGCTCGATTTAAGGCTCATTTTAAAGCTCGTGAGCCTACAAAT
>JBBMJZ010413106.1:13964763-13976145 GCA_037833815.1 Zingiber zerumbet | reverse complement strand
GTGTCAGGACTTGTCTGGCGACGAATGACACGTGACCTCCTCTTATAAGCCGGAGGAAAGTTCTATTAGCAGAAAACCCCAGACGATTGGAATATACCCTGACATGCGACAGTTATCCCCTGACAGGCGGTTACGATTCCCCGACTATATTGTCATGTAGTGCTTTATTGACTGGGCATGAAGGGAGAAGTTCCAAACAACCAGTAGTTGAAGGATCTGACCTGGGAATAACTGAGCGGTACGCGAGACTTCGACCAGGTGTATCCAGCTCGTGTATGCAGACTCGTCCGAGAAATCCTGACCGGTAGGGAAAGTTTCGGCTCTTCCTTAACTGCTTCCTTATACTATATCTCTGGGATCCCGACCTGTACACCCTGACCTGTATATCCCGACCTGGCGGTATGTGACTAGCAGTCTCCGACGGTCCTCACCCCCTCTGTTGACCAACACATCTCCTTGACTCCTAACTGCCACGTCTCTTTGATTTCTGACTGTCACACCCCCTTGACTTCTAACTGCGACGTCTCCTTGACTTCTGATTATTACGTCCCCTTAACTTCTGACTGTCAAGTCCCCTTGACTTCCACCTGACTAGTTTTATCGGGCCAACCATTATGCGTCGTATCACTCCTGATATGAACCCTTTGACTTTCTCGAAACTCGATTACTTCTCCGACCAAATCCAAGCGGACCAAATCTTATCCATCCAAAACAGATTGAAATCTATATAACACCTCTTAAGTACTTACTGCTCGATCGGGCACTGGGATATTTGAATCTCAAGGATAACGCATCGACGTCGGCCTCTAGCGGCGGTGGCGCCAGGCGGCCGCCGGAGTCCACGGAGAAGTAGTGAAGGGATCGGAGAGAAGCGCCGAGGAGTACTTGACGGCGTATCCGTCGATAGAAAAAAAAAAATAATTAAGACGCTACGAGATTAATTTGGGCGTAATTTTCTCTGTTAAATTATTATTTGAATTATCACTCGACCAAATCGGACCGGAGCGGCCGAGTCGGGCCCGGTCTTAAAAGCCACTGCTTTGTCCTCCTCGCCACCTCCTCAACGCGTCACCTTTTCCTGCCTTTTGGCCCCTTCCACGTCATCTGATACGAGAATATAATGGCGATTAGATTCTAATTTTAGTGCACCAAAAAAGAATTCAAATTCTCGATCATGGGCTTAACGTTAATGGATGCTGATAAAAGAACGATTCTAGTGATTAAGAATGCACGCACTCGTCAATCTTTTGCGGAATGCTTCATGATTGCTTATGGAAGTTAAATCTAGCTATAAATTCAAATGGCGACACGCGTGCCAACTAGAATATATATATCAATCCATCATTTCAGCTCAAGTTGAATTGCTATAATGATAACATAATCCAATGCGTATCTTACCGTAGCTGACCATGCTGATCTATCGTTGATTTGACAAAGCTGCTCTCGCCGCCGGAATGTCGAGTTTCGCACCAGTCCATTTTGCACGTCCTGCTCCGTAGCTTGTCCAACTGAGAAAAGGAGCTCAGGTGTAGTATATATATGCATATTTTGCAACTTCTACGAATTGAATGAAATAATTTCAGAGGATTAAGATATGATAAAACATGAAATGGTGAAAAAGCATGGAAACAGTATTCTTGTCTTGGAGGCCATGTAATGTTCATCTCGACGAAGAAACCTCAAGATCAATGTTTTTCCTGATTTCTTTGTTGCAAAGTAATCAGGGCGGGGGCCAAATCTTATTCTGCCAAGAACAAGACAGGACACAATATGGCGTCGTTGTAAAGATACTAAAAAGTAGCCCTGCACAAACAGCACAAGTCCAGCACTAATGAAAAAACCCCAATTAGATTCCATATAAAACCCTCTTCGATCAACTTGTGCAAGGCAAGGCAACGCTGAGCGAATCCTCGAGCTCAATCGATTTCTCTCTTCTGAAATCTCATGATGCAAGCAAAGAAAGGAATTGGAAACGGATTAGTCCCGATCTTACTCTCTTTTAAGCCCACCTCTTCTTCTTCGTCCTCTCCCTTTTCTTCCCTTTCTGTCTCCATGGCCGTCTTCAGTTGCCAGCCCAACTCGAAGATAATTATAATGCTCCTTCTGTTCAATCTTTTGTGTTCAGGTTCGCATCACTCTTACCTCCATTTCTCCCAAAATCTGATCTTGATATCGATGGATCAAGAAAGTTTGTGTCTTGGTGCAGATTTTTCCCATTTACAGCTTTGCTCGGCTCTCGGCATCAACTACGGCCAAGTCGCCGACAACCTCCCCTCGCCGGAGCAAGTCCGCGCCCTGCTTACCTCGCTTAGGATCAGCAAAATTAGGATTTACGACGCCAACCCCCGCGTCCTCGCCGCCTTCGTCGGCACTGGCATCGAGCTCATCGTCACCGTCCCCAACGACGCCGTCGCGCTGCTCGCCGACCCGCGGCAGGCTCTCCAGTGGCTGACCACCAACGTGCGCCCCTTCGTACCCACCACCAGAATCACCGGCATCGCCGTCGGAAACGAGGTATTCACCGGCGACGACCCGGCTCTGATGTCCAACCTCGTCCCCGCCATGCTCGCCCTCCACGCCGCCCTCGCCGAGCTCGGTCTCGACGCCTCCATCCACGTCTCGACCGCGAACTCCCTCGCGGTGCTCGCCACCTCGTACCCTCCGTCGATGGGCGCGTTCAAACCGGAGCTATCCGGGCTAATGCTGCCGTTCCTGCAGTTCCTGGAGGCGACGGGGGCGCCGTTTTGGGTCAACGCCTACCCGTACTTCGCCTACAAGGACGACCCGGCGGCAGTGTCGTTGGACTACGTGCTGGCCAACCCCAACGCCGGCACGGTCGACCCCCACACTGGTCTACGCTACGACAACATGCTGTACGCGCAGGTGGACGCCGTGGCGATGGCGGCAGCGCGAATGGGATGCGGCGGGGTGGACGTGCGGGTGTCGGAGACGGGGTGGCCGTCGAAGGGTGACGCCGACGAGGTCGGGGCGACTGTGGAGAACGCGAGGGCGTACAACAGGAATCTGCTCGGCCAGCAGATGAGGGGGGAGGGGACGCCGCTGCGGCCGGAGCAGAGGTTGGAGGTGTACCTCTTCGCCCTCTTCAACGAGGACATGAAGCCCGGCCCAACATCCGAGCGAAATTATGGGCTTTTCGAGCCCAATTGCAGCATGGTTTACAATGTGGGCCTTGTCGGGCCGAGATCATCTGCCTCCATTTCCCTCACTTCTTCTGCATCAAAGGTATAAATAAATATAAATTCTTAATTCAGTTTCTATTTTTTTTTTAAAAAAATAAAAATAAAAATAAAGCTAAAATCTCCTTAAATTTTCATTATTTGCAAAATGCCTTTCCACTTTCATGTTCATCTATTTCTATTAATAGAAGGAAGAAAAAATGTCAGGGCATTTTGACATTAACAGAATAATAGAGGGGTATCTTTTTTTAAAAAATATATATATTAAATGACGGTATGATTTAATATATTGCATGTTTTGTTTTACAAAAATATAATTTTTAATATTTTCTTTAGGTTTTGCAGGGAAAGGGAAAGGAAGAGGGGAGGTTGTGGTACTGGATAATTATTATTCTCATATTCTCATTGACCTTGCCAGATTTTATTTCATGAGAATGAGCATCTAATAAAAAGAAATTGAATGGTTTTTTTATATATATTTTTTCAAGGAAAAATATGGGGAGACCATGAGCCACTTACCACTTCACTACTCACTTCCATGTCTTCAATGAGCCAACTGCGGGAGGTATAATCATTAATATATAATAGAATTTAAGGAAATTTATTAAAATATTTGAATTTGCAAAATATATATTTTTTAAAAAAGTGTTATATAGATTCGGATTTCACAAGATCAAAATTCATTGAAGTTTTAACTGCTTCAGGGATTGCAACTCGCGAGCGCTCAAAGGCAACGCCACTTTGCGACGTGTATCGCATCCCACTTTTAGTCTTTTCATTTGCTCGGTTTGTAATTAAAGTGTCAGTATATATAAACTACACAAGCAAGAGCTAATCACATAGTTAATGGGAAACTGTTCCTTCTCCTATTCAATTAACTCTACACTCTCTGCCCAGCAGTACTGCACATCATTAAAGTCTCAGTATATGTTGAATGAAATAGAAACAAAAAAAAATGTTTTGGTAAATGTTGAATTGCAACCTCGGCGAGGGGAAAAGAATATTAATGGAAATGAGGAACGATTAACATAGTATGGACAAAGAAAAAAAAAAAAAGGACAGAAAATGATTGGATTCTTGCTGCAGCCTATTCATGTTTGCTTCTCTCTCACATGCTGTTCCAACATGCTTTGATTGATGTCGGCACTTTCTGAGACTTCTCATCGTGTTTGGGAAGCAATTTGCTTCGTCAGCTATGAACTGTACTGCCTTATGGAGTACTCCAATACCTGGTGACTGGGGCGGATCATCTCCTTCACTTTTGTGCCGCTCTTGTAGATCTTGAACGTAGGGAATGTCCTCACGTTCTCAGCCTTGACAATGACCGGCACTGTGTTCGCATCAACCTAAGACCGAGCACAAGTTTATGTAGCCAAAAACCGAGTGTGCACGCAGAGAAGTTGAAGGAGAAGCTGGTTGGTTACCTTCAGAAAGTTTACATATGGAAATCTTCTACACAATGTATCGACGAATGGGGTGATCTGGTTGCAGTTGTGGTTGAGCCCCACCATGAAGTAGACGACGGAAACTCCTAAACAGATTCAGTTTTATGTCAATACAATCAGTGACTGTGACGAAACATAGAGAGCCAATAAAACTTATGGAAGAATTAATATTTAGTTTGAAGTTCAAATTTAAGGAGGAAGCGATTGATGCGATAGCTTAAGACTTAAGAGGGAGCAAAAAGCTCGAAACATTATATATATATATATATATGGCTGATGTTTTAACTTTCTTTCGAACTCTATTACTACATCCATGAGGAAATCAAAAGCAGCCAAGAAGTTCTCCTCGAGATGGTTCTGAAGATATGCCAAGTTAATAATAGAACTCGAGTACAAGAAATGGCAGAAAGTTTAACATTATATATAGATGGAAGTATTATCTCACCAGGTAAATTGATGGCTTGCTGGAAATGCTCAAATCCTATAATTTCCTCGACCTCCCCGCCAAATTTCATATTTGAGATTTCCTCCCCTCGAGAGGTTTTTAGTCCGACTTGAGCATGAAAGAGGGCTTCTGCAACCTCAATATCACCAGGAAGCTGCTCCCTGAGAGCCTCATAGTCTCTAACAGCTTCACTCCATCTCTCAAGCTAACCACCACAAAGATAGACAAAAACATCAATTGGACTTGGAGGTCATATAATATATTCTTCGACATCAGGATATAAATAGAAGGGAATCATATCACCTCTGAATATGAGGCAGCACGTCTAAGAAGGGCTTTTGTGTAGTTGGCTTGAATACTGAGAACTTTGTTGCAATCCTCAACAGCCTTTTCCCATTGTCTGAGTTTGGAACGGCAAGCAGCTCGGTTGCAGTAAAGAACAGGGTTTGCAGGGTCATACTTGAGTCCTTCCCCATAAGCTAAGCTCGCTTCCGTAAATTGTCCCGAGTTAAAGAGTTCATTGCCTAATGTTCGTGCTCGAGATACAGCTCTCGTGTTGTTCAATAATGTATATATCTCCACGTTTCTGGGATCAACCTGCCTTGCTTTTTGAGCAGCAGTAATGGCATTTTCAAACCTGAAAATTATTCATTACACATTTCAATGAACATAAAGATATTGGAAACTACCTTGATATTCAGTATAACACTTTGAGTTCACCTTCCTCGAGCCATGTCCACTTGTGCACTGACGACATACAAATATGAATTTGCTAGCATACCAAAAAACTTAGTATTTGAGGATGGTGAATATACACTATCAAGTTTGAATACATTGGATATGACCATATCAGCTTCCTCAAGTTGATGAAGTCGAAGATGTGCTTCAGCTTTTGAAGCCATTACCTGCAATTGTGGGTGTTATAAGAATACATTATTGTATTCTTTTATAATAATTAACAAGACATCCAAACTAATGAAATTAAGTGCTAGTATGAATTTACCAATGAAGAAGCATTTGCTCCTTCAGTGAAGGCAGCATCACTCTCCTTAAGTGCACTCTTCCAATCTCCAACCTTCCGGGCCTCTGCACACATGTCCAAATGCCTTTCCACTGCTTGAAGCTTCCTAAATTCAACAGGATCAGGCTGTGGGCCAGCCAACAAAAGATGTTTCCTAGCGTTCTCAACTTGTCCTAAGCTGTCGACCAAAATAAGCAGTTTATTTAGAAGAATGCATATTCCAGTATCTCTCAAGCCTAATTTCTCTGAAGCTCATATAACATGGTAACGAAGTTCAAGTGCAATTCTCTATTTCTGATAACAACATTTGTTGTAGTGTAATCTACTAATCATGGTAAACAAAACAACAGTTGACTGTACGTCAGGAATTCAATTAATCATAAGCGCATCAGGCAGCAACATTCATATATGATATATGGCAATAACAATGTTGTTTTTTTTTCTTTTCTTATTGAGCAACACAAGGATATGGTTTAATGACTACAATTAATGACACTCCAAGGCTATCTACCAATATTGTGAGTTAAAACAGAAGAATGTAAGACAAATATATGGGTAGTAATTTGCTTGAGGCTGTTCAATGCTGGCAATTCTACAAAATGATCTCTTTTGCAATTCAGAATTGTGATCAACCAAGACGATTGCAGTACGGACCAGGGATTGATGTTGCAACTCCGAAAACAAATATAAACAGCGCAAAAATCATAAGGCAACTCTAGCATACAAAAAAGATGCAACCTCATCAATCAGAATAGAATTTGATAAAATTGAAATAGTTCTTCAATGATAACTACTATTATGTAATAGAAGTGTTCATAAACAAATTACTAGTCATAGTTAATAACAATAGCTCCAAAGAAATTAATCATCTACAATTCAGCAATACCAATATCTCAGCATAACACTATGGACTAGTAGCAATCAATTTGCAAACTTGTATTGGAAAGAACGAAACATTTTTAAAGTGTTCTAACCTTATAAGCAAGGTTGCCAGCCTCTGGTGTGCCCGCCCGAATGCAGGATCCAAAACCAATGCCTCTTCACACTCCTTTACAGCCTCCCCTAACCTCCGGAGGCCCGTCAGAGCTGCAGCACGGTTGCTCCGGCTGACTGCGCTATCGGGGCACAATGCAATTGCCCGATCGTAGAGTTTCAAAGCCTCCGCAAAGTTCCCTTTGCGATACTGTTCATTGCCCACGGATTTGACCTCCTCCGGATCACTGCTTAGCATCGCCCTTCTCACTGCCGGATCAACGCCATTGCAAACCGCCGCTTCCATCGGCTTCCCACTGCTCGCAGCACTGGTACCACCCCTCACTATATTCCCGTGGCCATAATTCCCAACTCCAGACCCTAGAGTGTCGGTCCTCGCCCCACTCCGGTTCATCGTAGTCGTCTTGCCAATCTTCCCCAATGGGTATATGTTCCCTGCTGGTAGGATATTAGCGATCGGAGAGCTCGCGGAGTAACTACTACCGGATCCAAAACCGGTGCTGAAGCTGGGCGAGAAGCTTCCACCGGAGTAGATAAGTGAAACAGAACCAGAACGACGGTGCCCGGGCTTGGAGCTCTTGGTATTCGTGGCACCAGGAATTGGGTCATTGGGCCCTAAGACGAGCTCAACGGAGTGAGAACGTCTGCCATCTAGGCTAAGATCGGATTTTTTTGTGTCTGCAAGAGGCGAGGGCTTCCCCGACACCGAGATAGAGGAACCGGAGCTGCTGCTGCTGCTGCTCGTAGTGTTGCCGCTGGCGGTGGGACGCGTCGGGTGGTGCGAAGCATGGGAGCTAAGGACGGGGAAGTTCTTGAAATCTGGCTTGTTAGCCTCCACGCTTAGAGCTGAGTGGAATCGGTCCGAAATGGAGTCCAATGACTGCAGCTTCTGAGTGCCGACGACGGAGGCGCCGACGTGGTCGGACATTTTCGCTACAATTCTCTTCCAGAGAGACCCAAAGATTGCAACTTTTGCAGATAAAATGATACTACAAGGCGGCGGTCTGGTCGGTGCCGAGAGGAGAAGGCAGCAGGGACGTTTGGATCTGGGGAGATGAAAGGGGATAAGTGGAAGAAGACATGGAAGAACAGGAAAAGGTCAAATTTCCCCAGCTTTTCGTGAAAACAAAGAATTAAATGTGAAGATGGGAATTCAGTGATGCAAAGGAAAGAATCAAATGGAAGAAATGAGAGCAAGATCTCGAGATCTAAACGACGAAAAAGAAGAACAACTCTCCTTCTTACCTCTTTAATGTCCCCGACTCACTCCACCTGATGCATCACGAGAATCCCCGTCGCTTGTCTCTCTACTCGTCGCAAAGGAGAAGAAGAAGCAACCCATGTCGAAGGGGTAAGTTCACCTCCGGTGACCGGTCATTATTGATTCATTCGCCGTTAGCTTACTGCGATCGCCACAAACTATGACATGCCGAAAATATCCTCTTTCATAATATCGATCCTGCAAAAAAAATAAAAAATGCAAGCCATTTAGGAAAAGTCCATGGGTATTTTAGTAAACTTAAGAGCCCCGTGATCGTCGCAGCTGGCCATGTGACCGGTAGCTTGCCAACTAAGCCCATTTAAGTGGAAGCGAAGCTCGCCAGCTAAGTATCGACGCCGCATTACCGGTCATCGCACCGCGAATAACTACACCCCCCAAAAGTCCAATTTTCTATTATTTTATTGCAATTTTAAATGTCATTAAAGACAGAAATTTCTCCATTTACTATTTGTTTTTTAATATATATTAAAAAAAGAAATTCCTTTGTGTGCAAATTACCATCCAAATAAAATAAATATAGAATTTAGATCCAAAATTGTCCGAACAAGTAAGTAAAATATGAGCAACTTGAAAAGGCGATGTGAGGGAGTGGTTAAAAGTAAACAATAATAATTATATGTGAAATCGATTGGATGACTTCCTTCTTTACAAAAGCTGCCGCAATTATTTCACACCAAACACCTTTTCTTTATTTTTTTAAATTAAAAAAAAAGCTTTTCTTTCCTTTTATCGTACATATAAATAATAATTTGTTTCTGAAAGTGTCACGCAGGTGACGTCATGCACCTCGTGCCGGATGCGATGGTTTCAATTGAACCGCAAATTTGGGCTTGGGACAAAACTTTGGGGGGAAGGATTTCTTGCCCTTTTTGCACCATTTTGGAAGCGTATTATTATTTTAATTTTAATTTTTTTTAGTTGCTCTAAATTTGGACACTTATTATCTATAAAAAAAAAAAAACAATGCACATTTGATGTCGATTCCGCAAGTTAAAAATTTATCGGGATTTTTTGTGGCGTTGTAAATTCGAAAATATGGAAAGATATTAAAAACGAATTAAGACTTTTCTGAATCACGCCCTCCATATTTCCCTTTTTATAATCCTCTCCCTCACTCTTCCAAAATCATCCCAAAACCTGCATATCTTCTTCGTCGACGGGACTCAGAGCCATGGCGATGGCTGCGGCGATCACAATACTGGCGGCGTTATTGTGTTCTTTTTGGGCCGTCTCGGCCCAACAGTGCGACATCTACAAAGGCAGCTGGGTTCGCGACGATTCCTACCCGCTCTACGACTCGGCGAGTTGCCCCTTCACTCGCCGGGAGTTCGACTGCAAGCGCTACGGCCGACCCGACCACGACTACCTCAAGTTCCGGTGGCAACCGGCCGACTGCGATCTCCCGAAGTCAGCCATCGCCATTTCTAAATCTCTCTCTTTAATCCTCAGCGCGAATAAAAGGAATAATATTCCTGATATATCGTCGATGATGTATGCATGTATATATTAATACAGGTTTGACGGCCAGAGTCTGTTGAGGAGATGGGCAGGGAAGAAGGTGATGCTCGTCGGCGACTCTCTGACGCTGAATCAGTACATATCGTTGCTGTGCATGCTGCATGCGGCGGTGCCCAACGCCGTGTACAACTACACCAGAGGTAGCGATGGTACCTACACGGCGACATTTCAGGTAGTGACTGATTAATATATATATACACACGTAGAAATTATAAAAAAAAAAAAATTATAGGAGAAGAAATAAAAAGAATTATTGAAGAAAAAACATGGGAAGAAGGAGGAGAATCTCTATTTGAAAGAGAAAGAGAAATAAAATAAAATACTCTAATTCCATTCATTTATGAAAAAATGTTCATATTTATAGGCTTATTGAATAAATACTAATAATCTAATTTTTTTTTAAAATTCTACATGAGACTCTTATCCTTATCATGACATCTCATCAAATTCTATCCTCTCACAAACTCTAATCAACCACCTCATCATTCTATCTTCATAAATTTTTATCAACAATTTTATCTCTAAAAATAAAATTTAATTCCCAACAAAAATATCCTACCCGATTCTTTCGGAATCGGATCCTCTTGACCGCTTTTACGGTCTAGAAGATGGTCCCTTTGCATACATTAGTGGAATTGGTAGCCCCGACTCATAAAGTACTTGTGGACCATGCATTCCCACCATTGCAGGCAAAGGGATCATCCCCTGAACCGCAAAAAGTGGTCCAGAGGATCTGTCCTCGATTCTTCCTACGTGTCCTAAAATGACTTAAGCTTTTAAAAAAATTATCTAAATTTGACTTAATTTATTTTTTTTATTAGTTTAAGTTTTGTTCATTTAGATGTTATCGTGTAAATTTTCAATTCAAGCTTAGTTGAACTGCGCTCACTTGATTACCAGGATTTATAAACTCTAGTACTTAAGCCTGGAGGTCTAGAGTTCGAATTCTGGGGAATACAAAAATCCACTGGCCATGGGTGGAAAATCCTAGTGAGTAATGACACGGTCGACGGTCGACGACCGACGACATGAGGGTCGCCAAATGGACCGCCAAATGGGCCGGGTCGTTACAGGTTAATTTAGATGTCATCAAACTCTCAATTGTGAATTTATTTATTGTTTAGAACTTTAACTTGTTTGATAATTTAAATTTAGTTATTTGTTTTAAAATTTTTTTTTATTTATTTAACATATTGATACTAGTTTTATTAATGAATATGATTTATAAATATTGATAATAATTTTATTAATAAAATTTATAAATATTATTTATGAACATTGTTCATAAAAATTATTTAGATTTAATTAATCTTATATATATTAAATAAATATAAATAAGAAATTACTAAGGTGAATACTAAATTTATTTATGAATACTTAATAATTCATTTATGATCCTATATATATTTATATAGGAATACAATGCGACGGTGGTCTACTTCTTGTCTCACTACTTGGTCGACATAGTAAGAGAGGAGATG
>JBBMJZ010413106.1:13883641-13907003 GCA_037833815.1 Zingiber zerumbet | reverse complement strand
ACTTGTTACCAAATGATAGACTTTTATGCAAATAATTCTCCCATTAAAAGGGTCGTTTAGTATTTGATTTATCTTTCTTCATCCTACCATGAAGTCGACTATGAGGAACGTTTAGCATGATCGTGAGCATTATCATTATTAGGATAAAAAAATTTACATATCGTTACACTAATATAAAATTGTCCATTTTGAATCAAAGTGCTCATGAATTTATTTTTAATCTTTATCTACAAGGCTTTATTTCAATAAAAATGTCTTTCATCTTTTAAATGTACGATCCTTTTCATATATTTCAAATGTGAGACTTTAATTGTATTTCTAATAATCTTCCTCTCAAGAATCCGATCACTATTAATATGCTTTGGACCTCTTGAGATTTTTTCGCCACCTAGGTTCACTCCCCAAGATTTTCATCAAACATCTAATTACCCTTGACTTGCTTGGACATTTCACACATAGGGTTTACTCTTCCAAGATTTCCATCAAGTATCTGGTCACCCTCTTACTAGGATTTTCACCACCTAAGTTCACTTCCTAGAATTTCCACCAAGTATTCGATTACCCTTGACATTCTTAGATTTTTAATACATAGGGTTCATTCTCCAGGATTTCTCTTAAACATCATATCGATTAAACTAGGAATAAATATGATTGATGAAAGTGTGATATTTAGTTAGCATTAGGGAATCATTACCATTTTCATAAACAATATATCTTGTGCATTTTATTTTTAACTTGACTATATTATTTTGTTTAAAAATATAAAATAATTATATTTAAAACGGCTGTCTCACATTATTTTTTTATTATATTACATTTTTTAAATATATAAACTATAGATTCTATTTTTAAGTTACGTCATAATTTATTGATTTAAAAAATATCACATTATAATTTATAAAATAAAAAATAGACAAACTTAGGACCAAAATTTTAAACGACATGAAAAATTAGTCCTAAAAAAAATTACGAGTAATAAATTTAGGGTCAATTTTATGGCATCCCCGGTACATATTCTTTCCTCCACTTTTATAAATATTTTATTATTTTATAGTTTAGTGGATTTAAAAAATATATGAAAGAATTCTCTTTTCCATTAACATTGATATATTGAATATGATGGAATGCATTAGATTGATTAGGAGGGTGGAAGGGGATGAATAGTCTTAAAAAAAAATGTTAGTCAAATTTTTTACTTTTGCTTAGCACGGATAGTTAAATTAATTAAATAATTAAAATATACAACATAAAATAAAGAGGTTCAGGAATTTTATTTGTTTTATAATCGAGGAGATTGCTAATCTAAAGTGCTTGAAAGCTCAATAAAAATTTTATTCGTTGAAGGCGGAGAAGTCTCTTACACACTTTAAAAGTTCAGGAATTACTAGAAAAATGGATATCAATAATTCCTAACTCCAGGGGTTTTTTATAACCTCATGGAAAAAGTTACCGTTGCTTGGAGACGTCTCCAAAGCTGTGCACGACGTCTCGAATGCGGATAAATTTTATCCATGTTCCAACAGTCAAACAATGACACTGATTTGTTGGAGGCGCCTTCAATGTCATTAGAGACATCTCTTCTTGAAGCACCTTCGAGTTTGCTTAAGGCGTCTTTATGCCTTTTCATCCGAGGCACCTCAGAAACGATGGAGGCGCCTCGGGTATTCAAAATCAACCTCCAAATTGATCTTCTTTGATCCCGCTCGGTTGGGTGATGTTTCGCTCGTCCGGAGTTGAGCTCACCCGAACCTAATTCCGATCTTCTCCTCAAGCAAACTTCTTCTCTGGCTTTTCATCCCTCAAATGCGTCACATGTTTCCTTCTCATCTGCTGGTGTATTCTTCCGTAATACCTTGTCCCTTGGATGTACTGAACCTATTGACTTGCTTCCCGTGCTATCCTTCTCGCTAGCTACGTCATCAGCTCAACTTCTTACGTTCTTAAGTTTCTGTGCACTCAGATATAGGACTTAACTTAAGTTAATTGACCACATCAAAACTAACCCGGGATACTTACAATATATATACAAATTGCCTAAAAAAAACTTTTCTACATTATATTAAATAACAACTTGCTACATTATGATATTACCACAAACAGTCCTTGGACATCTGTTTTCACCAAATATCAACACCAATGGAGAAACCCACATGTATATTAACCCACAAAACACCTGCATCATATTAATATTGGCAACTAATGCCTCAATATTACAAAATATTTCTACTGACATACAACATAACTAGGTTAACTCAATATTGCCTATTTATATTGCCTAACTACAATATTACAACTTCAAAAATATCGAATACAATTTAAAATAACCTAGTTATTTAACATCAACAAAAAAACATGAATACACATACGTTTCATGGAATAGAAGATGGGTAGATAAATCCAAGCATAAAGGATCATGGCAAATGGCTTGGCAACATAAACATAACTTGAACTTTGGCGAGTCATTGTAATGAATTTCAATAGTCTTACAAACATCCATTGGAGATATGTTAATATTAAGTAGATCAACAATAACCTCTTGCATTTTTCCACCACCTAGGGATTCTATCTTGGACTCCGCAATCAAAGAATATGTAACAGCGGCATACTGTGTTGCCATTTGATCACAAATAGACTCAAATTTATTAATAAAGTTTCATTTTCTTGAAAAAACTTTTCTTTTTTGGTGAAAGTTTTTTTCCTCTTTTTTGATCCACTGTTACATGACAAACTCGAAGGTGCGCCTTGTGATAGGATGTCTAAAATAGGTTCATCTTCATTGGCCGCGGAAGAACTCACACTCAAATTCTTTTGCCAATTAGCATCCATGCTTGTGTCAGCCACTTCTTCAGCACCAAGTCCCATGGTTCTGTCCTTTCCCCCACACAATGTCAAGTTTGCACAAATATAGAAATTTAAAATCCCGCAACCCAACAACATTGGGTGAGTCTACACAAAACAAAAATGATGTTTTAGAAAATATACTGCTATTAAGAAAAATAATCACTATAGTTCTATCTTAAAAAATAATTGATGTGTACAAAGCTCTTACTAGACACCATTCATCAAACTATTATTTTTCACAATTGATCTTGTGCTCCACGTCATCCACTGACACTCACTTTACATACACATCTCAAAGAGGAGATTGTATTTAGTTTTAAGATATTTGATCTTAGATTCAATATGAGAAATAACTACTTTATTGAAACTTGGAATCTTATCCAATACCATTTTGTGTATTTGAACTATATAACCATTTTTAAAACCAGCATCTATCTTCCATAAATGATCTGAAGCCAGTTCTATAAGAGTGTCAACCAATGCTTCCACCTCCTCTGTCCAATATTGTTTATTTTCCTCTCTTCCACGTGCAACTGATGGAGTAATTGTAGTCATCCTAACAAAAAAAATTACAGTGTAAGAGGTATGAAAGGAATATCATATTGGCATAAAGGAACTTTTTTAATCATTAGTAATGATTAATGGATGAATTTATTATGTACAGTCCCATAATCTAAAATCTAATAAAATCATAATATATATGTAATGATTGGTGGATGAAGTTTAAACTAACAAAAAATATAAAATCAGAACACGTGTATAATGATTCATTGATGAAAGTTTAAACTAACAAAATATATAAAACAGAACACCACATAAATAAATCAACATATGAATCTTATAATGTTGAGTATAATAAAATTGGTACCATTCAAATATATATATAAAATCAGAACATGCAATTGTTTTAATAGGCTTATAAAATAGAACTCAATCACTAACATTGTCACTATTTCTAGTGAACCATGTGTTGTACATATTTGTTGTCATATTATTTCTAAATGATGACCACTAGTTTCTCAGATTAATTTGTATAATATACTCTACTTCTTCATCGTCACTTCACTCATCAGATTCCTCTTCCTCATCTGCTATAAGTGACTCTTGTGGATTAAAGCTCATAAACTTACAAATCAAATTATGCATAAGACAACATGCCATGATAATGCGAACTTAGGTTTGAATGGAGAAAAATGATGAGGATGCAAGAATCTTCCATCTTCCCTTTAACAACCCAAAACATCTTTCTATAACATTCCTAGCTTTGGAATGCTTCATGTTGAAGTATTCCTCCCGTGTCTCCGGTCGATGGCCATGAAATTCTTTTAGGTGATATCGTTGTCCTTGGTATGGGACAAGAAATCCATTTGCATTGCAATATCCAGAGTCGACCAAGTAATAACAACTATCATTGTTGAATAATAAATGAAATTGTTTAGTAACATTAAGAAATAAAAATAAAATTCATAGCAAGCTATACATTGCATGGCAAATGTACCTTGAGGGACCCACCCTTAAACCATGCGGTCTTGAGATCACATCTCGAAGCACATGACCATCATGTGTTGAGCCCTCCCAACTAGGCAATGCATATATGAATTGCATGTTTGGGCAACAAACACCTAATACGCTGATTGAAATACACCTTTTTCTAGTGCGATAACGAGGTTATCTTTGGTAGGAGGTGTAACTTTAATTAATGTTCCATCTAAGGCTCCTAAGCATCCCTACAAAGTTAAAAAATATACGATTATCACTTATTATAAAAAAAAATATGTATTGAAGTTGCTGTTAGATGTAAAAAGTACCTAAAAACATTTTCACTTCTCATCTTGACAATCCTGAGTAATAGGTTCTGGCTTCTTGAGAAAAATATTATATAATTTCAAAATTGCATTAAGAACTTGATGAAATTGTCGACTCACTGTTTCTGTACTAGGGTAAAAAAGTAGGTTAATTGTTCTACTTTTGTTGTGATGAGCCAAGGTATATATGAACATTGCTAAAACCTCCTATATGGATGTGTTCTTTGTGGGTTTTAATCCTTCGATGTCTACTACCGTATCACACAATATCTTAAAGGTTGCTCTATCCGTGCGAAGCTGACTAATGCAAGCAGAATCACAGTCCATTGTCAATCTACACATCCATCTCATTTGATTGACTCTTTTTTCTTCTTTTGTTTTGATATGACGAACATTATCTCGAAGGTACGAACAAATGAGTGCATAATATAGAGCAAATAACAAGACCAACATATTGTTTGTTGTTTGTTGAAGCAATAATAGTTTCTTTAGTTTTTGCCGTTGTTCAATAATAGGAAGGCGAGCCATTTGATCTACATTAAAAAAATCCAGCAAGTAATTGTAACCTCAGGATTGGAAGGTAGTGCAAACATCACTAGTAACAAGTAAATTGGTTATCATTTTTAAAACAAGAAACAAACCATGGCCATTATATATTGCAAGCAAATTCCTCAAGGTACATCTTCCATATAAATCAAATAACCACGTGTTTCAAGTTTTGGTTTCCATATTCTTCTTCATATGAAGAGCTACTAAAAATATTCTTCGTCATATAGATAAAGATCAAGATCGCAAAAAAAAAATGCCAAGGCAACGGGAAAGGCTGTGACAGTGCAAATTGACAAAGTTGCAAATGCCTAAAAGATGACTTGGAAGAAAATTCCTTGCTGGAATTATTTGGACATCTACTGTAGTTTTATGAAGAACCATTCCTACCTCTACCTAGTTAACCGTTCTAAATATGAATTCTGATTTCTCATCTCAATAAATGAGTGGAAAAAAATACATTTTGATGAGCAGCATGCTCGTAGAAGACTACAAAGAAAAAGAATGCATTCTGATTGCTTATATCAGTACCTGGTTAGCAGCATGCTAACATAAGACTACAAAGAAAACAAATGCCAAGGTAACTAGAAAGATTGAGACAAAGATCAAAATACCTAAAAGATGACTTGGAAGAAGAACTTGTGCTCAGTTTTTTGGGGAAAAAAATTAGATCAAGATCGCAGTACAAAGTCATATGAACATTCAGGAGATAGCTCATCGGGCGAGGAACTGCGTCGAGGAGAGGGAAGGGTTGCAGCGAGAACACGTCACGGAGAGGGAAGAGTCCTGACGAGGACGACGTCAAGGAAAAAAACCTAACTTCGCGGCGAGGGAAGAGTCACGGTGGGGACAGTGTTGAAGAAAAAACCTAACTTCGTGCTGAGGAACGACGTCCGCCAACGCGTCGCGGAAAGGCTAGAGTCCCGGCCAGGGCAATGTCGAAGAGAGGAAAAACTGATTTGGATGGGAGAAGAAAAGAAATAGGGCAGAAAAAATAAATGGAGGGAAAGCAGGAAGAAGACGCGCTAAATCGGGGAATAAGAGTAATTTTTTTCATTCCCCCCAATTTACCACGGATTGGAGGAAACCTATATACTAGTATATGGAATTTTCTGTTGAGTAAACAATCTCACTCACCAAACATATCAATTGATTCCCATACCCTTTCCTTTGGTCAACTCCCTCTAACCGAGCAGGCCCTCAGTGTATTTTATTTCTATTTTTTTTGTTTATTATTAGATCAATGGTAACTCTTTTTATCAAAATTCTATGTTAGATATGCTGATGCAAGTGGAGCTGGCAAAGATGTATATGAATTTGTGAGTCATTAAATGATTGTTTGATCTTCTCTGTCTACTTTATTCATTAGATTTTATATTTTGTTTATCACATTAACAAACTGTACCAGGTTAAAGCTGCTGGGAAATTTAAAGAAACTAAACGGACAGAAGGAATTTCTACATCTGATCTATTAATGAGGATAGTTAAAGATTACAACCAGTATGTGATGCGTAACTTGGCAAGGGGATATACAAGGAAGGAACTAGGTGTCAGCTATATGAAGGTTGCATGAATGATGTTTGTAGAATATATTACATGAAATGTTTTTTCTGTGCTGATTAGCTAGTCATTTTTCATGGTGGTGTTTTATGTGTGATAGCTGCTACTTTAGACACATTAGCTCTGACTCATATATTTGGGAACTGATGTTTAGCCATTTCTGTTGTCTTTCAGGAAAAACGTTTGAGGGTGAACATGGAATTTGAGAAGTTGTATGACAAAGTTAAAGAGAAGCAAGAAAAAGTAGGGAAGAAGGTATATAGTTTTAAAAAGTTGAATACGCTATCACCAAGTTAGGTTTTTTACTTTTTAGGCACTGAGATGTGTAATCTTGAAATGCTTGCTGCAGACCAAGGTTAGACAACAAAACCAATTTCTTGTAACTAGTCTTTAATTGTGCTTCTTGCTTGAATAATAGATCTTTGTAGAAATAACCCTGTTCCCCGTTTCTTGAAAACTTGTATCTCTGTTTTTTTTAGAAAAACTTATTAGTCAATAATCAATAGAATGATGAAAAATTTATGCTGAGAGTGACCTTTGTTCATGATTATTCTTAGAATGCCCTACCAAGGTGAAATGGTTTTTTATTAAATATGTGCAGATAGCTAGAATGAGAATACAGAAAATACTTCCTGTAAAAGTTACAACTAGAGGATCAATGGATCATTAATTTTGCTGTTGAAATTGTTATTTATTTTTTTGTTGTTGCTAATTTTTTTATGATTTGTGGTATATTTGGGCAAATGTAGAATCCATTAATTTTAGCTGAACTATTCTACTGGATGCCTACTATGTCTGAAACAAAATTAACATCACCTGTATAATGGTGAATAATAAGCCTGGTGGATAAAAACAGTGTATAAGGATCGTGCAAAAAGTTCCCAGTTACATATATCAAGGAGCAGCTAGTGACCAGATCAGCTGCAACTTGAAATCTTGTACATTGTTTAAATCATAGTAGGGCAGAGCAGTCTTGGTATATCTCTTTTCCTGTGCCGAATGCTGATTTGAGGGTTCATTTTGGTGCTGCTTTATATTTCTTTTAATGTCCAGTCATTTTTGTATGCAGCTTCTCAGTTAAGACTCATTTAATCTGAACATCCTCATTCCCCCTCCCTCACCCCCTTTCCTATCTCGGTAGCCCTGTTTTAACGTATTACATTCAGGGTAATGTTCTGGGATTGTTGAATTCCAGGACTGTCTGGCCTCAGTTAGTTGGGATTGATGATGTTGAATTCTTGTAGCATAGAGGGGTCTTGCCACCATTGTTTTTTTTCTTCATTATTTTTTTTATAATGTTATTTTATGTTTGTTTTTTTATTTATTGGATGTTCGTTGGCCTATCACAGTTGAGCGTGCTTCATGATGAGTGGGTGGAAAATGCAGATCGCTGGGTTGTTGGTTTTCTTGAGAAGTTTGAGGAAGGTTGTCATCAAATGGTGAGTTTTTTGTATTTTCACCCCAGATGTTTCATAGTCACAAGTTTCATGTTTCTTTTAACTGTTTCCGTTGTACTAATATTTCTTTAATCATTAGGGAACTGTGATCAAGGAGCGAATTCAGGAGAGCCTTTTGAAGGGGCAAAAAGAATTTAGTTTGTTGTATTACGATGAGGAGGATTAGCAAAGGTTTCAGCATTTTAGGAGTAGTTATGACATTGTCAAAACAGAACGATAGGGTCATTGTTATCTTTACAATGTGGTTTGTAACCATCATCTTCTTTTTCTGCGTTCATGTAATGTACGCTGAATCTCATTCTCTGCTTAGTTGTTTTTTTTTACCAATGTTCACTAGAACCATGAAAGACACTTGTTATTATCTTCTTGATCGATAGGCACAATCTTCAAAATCTTATGTGGTTCTCTAATGGAAACAATTCCTGGGAGATTTTGAGAACTTTAGAATGCTAGGTTGAATGAAACAACTCCTATGAACAGATAAAGCTTTGTTCTACATGAACCTGAGGTGCAACCTGTCCATAACAATTGTAAGCTTTTTTTTTTTTTTTTGCTAAGCTCAAAAGAAAAGTTCATTTGGCTAGTTTATATTAACTTTATCAGTATTACTGCAAGATGCATTCTTTTGTTTGGCTGTCTTTGTCAAGCAATTAACAGAAGCTATCCAACTCGAAAAAATATATTTGGTTTGATAGCGAGAGACACTAATTCTCCATCTGACTCTGCAACAACAAAAGGTATGTTAGTCATCTAACGTTTGGCTGTCAGTTTATTATCCTGTCTTGTTTGTTCACCACCCATGAAAGTGATGAAGTGACATAGGTAATATACTTTTCTTTTAAACTATCACATTTTTTCTGCCAACTTCTGCTGGCGTTTTTAGGTAAGATATTATGGTACGAGACACTAATATTATTTTTTTTTTAAAAAAATTCCAACTTTCTGTGTCATTGCCACATTCTGTAGTAAAAAAAGGTCCTCTTTCCAATCCCTTTTATCTTATGTTTTTGTGTACAAGATTAATTTTCAAGTAGATTGATTAACCAACTCTAAACTGGCCAAATACTACAGATTGTTGTCCATGCGATCAGCAGAAACATTTAATTCCAAATGCTTTTGAACTGTTCAATTTTTAGTTTTATCCAAAATTATACCTTGACCTTGGAACCTAGCAAGTTACATCTAGATTTAAAGTTGATTAGGATCTTCTCTGATTTTCTAAAATTATTTAATTCTGCATAACAGGTAAAACACGAAAAGAGCAGGCATGTGTTTGATCCAAAAATAATAATAATAATAATACAGGTAACTATCAGATATATATTTTTTAATTAAAAAACATATATCACGACTTCTTTTTAAATTTCTCATATGAAGGATGTGTGCAAGTTCAACTCCCCCAACTGCGAGCACATCTTTTCCTGATTGAAAGTTTCAAACCTGAGATAGATTACCAACTCCTTGAATTCTGGCAATTGTTTTTTCTCTTTTCTCCATCAAGTTTTTGACCATTACATTCAAAACTCATAGTCCTGCGTCAAAAAGTTTTGGGTTAAGAAAAATGTAGAGTATACAACAATTCAAGTGTAGGTGTTTTGCTTGCCTTGTAAAGACCAAATGCAGGGCATGATGACAGGAACTACTAATTCAAAGAAAGAACATCATTGCCGATCTCATTCATGGCAGAGTCGGTGGAGTTTGGTAGCTGCTCCCAATCAATTCCAACTACTGCTTCCATCAAAATTCCTACCTTTTTCTGCCTTTTATGTAGGTGCTTAAATCACCCGACCCACCTTCATCATCTGTAGTTCATGCTTCTTTATGACTGTGATAAATATACTTCTACTGAAATTGCAGATAAATTACAATTTACAAGGAAAAATAAACAGTTTGTCTTTGTCATAAGCAGGTGATGTGCAATTTTCGTGTGAATTGATTAATTTATGCCTGTAAAGAAACTAAAATCTAAAGAATGTTTCATAGGGCGAATCCAACGTCCGCCCGCCTGGATTCAGACTCCGATCACGCCATTGGCCGGAGCCTGATTCACGTCCACGTGGACCGTAGCCTGTATCGCCACGTCGGTCTCGATCACCACGGTGTTCCCCGACACGTTCCTCAAGGCGTGCCTGAAGAACGCCGTGTCCGACTGCAGCGAGTACTGCACGTGCCCGATCCGATCGGGGAACAGCAGCACGGTCGAGAAGTCAACCGTCCACTTCGTCCCGTTCCCGGCCACCGCCGCCTGCGCCGCCGTCGCCCGAACCGTCATCCCCTTGGCCGTGTTCCGGTCCACATTCACCTGGTCGACGCTGGTGAAGTTCCCGTCCAGCGTCACGATGTCGACACCGCTGCCTCCGCCGGCGAACATGTTGTCGACGATGTCCACGCCCTTCGCCACGCCGTTCACGGACTTCAGCACCACATTGGCGTTGCCCAGGAAGAACGAACCGGAGATGAGCAACTGGACCGGGTCCTCGGCCACGATACTAGTGTAATCCAAGTAGCAATTGGTGATCCGAGTCTGGGTTAGACCGGGCAATTTCAAATAAATCCCGGTCCCACCGAACCCGTTGGCCTTGTTGTAACAGTGCACGCCGGTGAGGATGTTGGCCTGGCCGGACACGAGGACACCGACGGAGGCGGAGAATATGACCACGTCTGTGACGATGTTGTCGTTTCCGGCGAGGTTGATCCCCGTGCCGGAGAAGTTCTTCTCGCCCGGGTCAGCGCCGGCGGTGATGTGCTGGCCGATGAAGGAGGCACGGATGAGGGTCTCATGGCCGGAGTGGACGGAAACACCCTCGGAGGCAAAGTGGACGATGTAGCAGTCGTCGACGACGGTGCGGAGGGCGTCGACGATGGTGATGCCGCCGCCTCTGTAGTTGGCGTCGAGCATGAGGCCGCGCAGCGTGACGTACTCGTAGTTGTAACCGGAGGAGGTGGTTTGGCTGGTGGAGTTTTGAGATGCCGATAGTTCGATCAGGTAATGGTCCGTCGGGAATTCGTCAGACGCCCGGAGGCTGCCGCCATGGATCTGCTTCGTTCAATCACTCAGCAGCACCTTGAATTAAATTCTAAAGATGTCGGTATATACCTTGATATTTCCACTACCGATGGGTAAAGTAATGGGCTCGTCGATCAAGTACAAGCCGCCGTCCAAGTGCACCTCAGCACCACCGAGATTATTCACTCCTGCGATAAGCCATTGACCTGTTGCGGCGGCGCAAGCGTCGGCGATGGCTTTTCCGATGGCGGCTGTAGAATCCGTTTTTCCGGTCGGATCCGCACCGTACGCGGTCACATGGAAGATACGGGGAGTCGATTGCTGTAATATGTTAATTTTTTTTTCTAAAAAATTCTTTTGCAAATAAAATAACGAAAAAAAGTCCTATCGAAAGAGTTAGTGCACCAGAAAAGAAAGCAGAAAGACGGATAAAAAGCAGAAATTAAAGCAATGACTCACCGACGGAAGTGGGGAAGACGTAGGCGAAGGCGAGGGCGAAGGACTGAACTCTGCTGCGCGGCGGCGAGCAATGGCATCCACTGTCCTTTGGTGCTGGGTGTAGTAATGTTTGATGGAAGCATCATCATCACCGGAGTCAATCCGGCCGGCAGCAGCCACCATCGGAATCCCCTCCGTGAAGACGACGACATGGACCACGGACCATAAGGCTAAACTCGCTGCGAAGCCTGATCTGATCATCACAGAAACACCATGCCTCCTCTGCTTCCAGACCTATTGGTCATATTTATACAGGAGAAGACAAAATAGTTAATTTAAATATATACTAAATCTCCGATGAAGAGACTGATTTGAATAAGCCATAAAATAAAAATAAGAATAAAAAAGTGGAGCTTTTGGATTGATCAGGGGAGGTGGCCCATAAATGGGCCCTATTGGCTTCCTCCTCTCACTGCTTTAACGATCACTGCTACACAAAGTTGCTTTGGGTTGTGGTATTCAGTATTCTCATCTAACCTTTCTTTTAAGGCTCTGCTATTTTTATTCTTGTATGGTAGCTCAAACTTAGAATCATTCCTCACAGAAATGACAAAACTTATATCTCATCCAGTTTACTGATACTATTATTGTCATCATAAGTAAGTGTTAATCTCTCATAATTTTCTTTATATGTATAATTTTACTAATCTTCTTTTATTTGATCCTTTAGTGTCCATTCCTTTGGTCTTAAGTAACTTTTAATCTCTTATAACTTTCTTTATATGTATAATCTCTTATAATTTTCTTTTAATCTCCTATAACTTCCTTTAGTGTCCAATTCAAATTGTCCTCCTTTCCTTTCCTTTCTTCTCCCTTCCGAACCTTCCCTTTATTCTTCTTTTCTCCTTAAAAGAGAATACAATGTTAAGGCTATTGTACTTTTGTTCAAACTTAGAATCCTTTATCAAGGAGAAGAGATAAGTCCCAACGGGCCTTTGTGAAACGTTCTTCATGACACTGAATGTCTTGGTGGAATTATGATTCCTTGGAAAGTCATTGAATAGTCATTTTAGAGATACTAAAAATAAAAAATCATGTGAAATATTACCTCTAGCTCCAAAGTGAATCAATCTGCTCTTGCCGTCTCAATCCATTTTGTTTCCATTTTCCAATATGGTTGAAACTTATCTTCTTTCTTGCTAAGCCAAAATGTACTTTAAACAAAGTTAGAATAATTAGAAGAAGAAAAACAATTGATAAGCTCCACATTGGTATCTGAATGACTATGATCAGATAAACCTACTTTTCCAACTCCAAATAATCCATATGAAGCAGACAAGAAAAGCGAAAGCTAACTGTCCTGCCAAATTACTATGATTAAGCTTTATTTGTTGGATCATCATTCCCTAGTTCCAAATCAAGAAACTAAATTCCCAGAAAAATTGCTAGGAAAGAAAACAATCCAGTAATTTGCTTCAGTTGTAGAAGAGTCTAATTTTCTTGTTTCTTGTTTCTTGTAGAACAATCTACGACCTGCAGGCATGTTTCTGTTCATAAGGCCCCCCGACGAGCCCCTTTGGCTTCTTAGCAAGACTTGGTGCCAACTGACGGGCATTCGGCCCTGGGCTTTTGGTTTTCCCCAAACTATGAATCCCAAACTTGGTAAAGGGGACCATGAGCTCTGATGCATCCGACCAGATAAAGAACTAGAGAATATAGAATGATTCATGATAAAAATGAGTTCTCCAAAAATCTGACCAAAGTAGAGAAGATTAGTTGATGTAGAGGTCAAAGTCAAACGGTTAAAATCACATGGTTAGACAGACCTGGAACTACTGACCAAGTTAGGTCGGGTGGGTCTCACAGTGCCAGTCGGGCGTGAAGAGCCAATTAGACTAACCGAACGACTTTTCTTCACAATTTGCAGACGAGGTTTGAAGGTAAGTATTAATTTACCCGACCCACCACCCTATCCGATTGGACTTAGGGGACGATCGGATATATTGCGCCTCCTTGGTAAAATGAAGGGTCGAGTGACGAACGAATTGTTAACTACATCTTGTAAGATTGAGCTGACGAGCTACGGGCCGAGTGGCGACTGATCGGCCTATAACGGGACTCATATACATGTCATGTCGTACTCTTTTAAAAGTTTATGTTATAAAGGATAGAGAATATCCTGCCGGTAAATTATACTCTAGAAGCTTTCAGTTTGTCAAATTACAAAGATTTACACGCTCATTTAAGGAAAGGTGTCAGAAGCATTTTATAACCCGTCATTTCTTAGAAAAGCTTTGAAAACGTGCTAATACTTTAAGATGTGTGCATAACGCAATAATATTACTATAAAAGAGGTCACCATCTATATGCGGATATATGCGATGCTTCATATTTTACACACCCTTTGTGCTCCCATTATTTTCTCCCGAATCAATCATAATTTGAATGTCAGAGGGTCAACACGGGGACCCCTTCCTTAACCTGACACTAACACTCCTCCTTATATTACAGGATAATACAAAGTCTTCATCCAATCAACAGAAAGCACGTCCCAGCACATCGCCTTTATCAAGTTCGGACCGGATCAGTTCCAACCCCATTGCACTCTTAAAATGTTGAATGAATGTAGACCCTGAGGATCGCCGCATCCCCTACACTTCCATAACGAACGGATTTATCAAGATCCCTGTTTTAAAACAAAGGTGACATGCAAACCTACCCAATGATTAAGTTGCTATTGATTGGTCGATCATGGCATGGCCATGCCCCGCACTGGTGGTCTAGCCAATCAACTCTATTTAAATGGCACACAATTTCCATAAGTTTCCGACGACTAAAACCAGTGCTCAAGACCTGCCTATTTATACTCACACCAGCAGGACGCAGAGAAACGAAGAGCCAGAGGAAGATCAGACAGTAAAGATGGAAGGAGGTGAAGGTCCAACAGAGTTGAAGGAGAGGAGTAATGGAGTGGAAGCACTCAGTCTGGAGTCAGGCGAAGCTCCTGGACAAAGCCAGCAGCCGAAGCATGCCGTCACCTCAGCTCATACTGTCGATAAAGGTCATCGAGTTCAAAAGATTCATCTTCTCTTCCTCTAATCGCTTGTATTTCTCTTCCTTTTTTTTTTTTTTCTTTTTTAACTGATCACAAACTTGGAGCTCTGAATTGAACTAAAGGATTCCTTCCCCAATCTTTGGTCATGCTTCAAGCCTGCTGATGTTTGTCCTCTGCACAAACTAAAACAACGCTGTCAACCTTAATTAATCGTTTCTGAATTAATTATGGATTGATTGACAATTATGTGGCAGACTCGTGGCAGCAAGTGGGGGTGATGCTTGTGACATCATTCAACTGCGCCTACGTGTTGAGCTTCTCCAACCTCATGCTGGTGCCACTGGGATGGGCATGGGGGATGACGTGTCTCGTCGTGGTTGCAGCCTTTACCTACTACGCTAACTGGCTCCTCGCTGGACTCCACGTCATCGACGGCCGGCGTTTCATCAGATACAGGGATCTCATGGGCTACACCTTCGGTACTCTCTTTTAAGCATCTCTTACTATCCCTTCAGAACGATCTATGTTATCACCATGAAATCTAGGGTTCAAATTTCAGCAAAGCTAAGATAAAATACTTTCTTTATGTACTAGTTATTATTCCAAAAGCTAAGCTAGTAGTCGTCTATGATTTACCTTCTCCGTATTGACTTTGGGACGCATTGACAGAGATGCTGGACGAGCGTATTCACTTTTTGTCATTATTTTACATCTCTTACGGCTATTACTTTTACGTTTACGATTCATGCTATCAAATTCAATATTTTATCAAAAAGAATAATTTAATATTCATCTTGATAGAAATCTTCTATGATCTTCTAGATGGATCAAGAAGTGCCAAATGGAGAAGCTTCACTGTTGCCTCTCAGTTCTCTTGGCGAAAAGTCAAGTGAAGATTAAAAAAAGGAGCTTATCTCTTCTTCGTGGCTTTTACGTTTAACGATCCAACGCCATTCACTCCATTTTTTTTTCTTTTTCTTTGAATTCTCCAATAGAGTTCTTTCTACTTGTCAACCTGAGAACGTCATAACTGGCCAAAGATGACCACTATGTTGTATCTTTGTGGGCGAAGCATGGAGAAGTGTGTTCAATGGAAAAGAATCTTGCCAAAGCATGACACCTATGGATTCTCATCGCAACCATTAAATGGCAGTTGGTACTTATTTATGATGCATGACCTGTGAAACAGATGAAATTTAGCCATTGGACATTTCCCAAGGACCAAAGGATTTATCATCTTTGGAGAAAAGTCAAAAGTTGCTTGAAAAATGAAATTGCAGTTCTTTGTTAGTAGAAAGCAGTGTGGACTCTTGTTCACCATTATCTTTTTTTTTTTTCTTTTTTTGTTAAAAAATAAGTAGGATTAACCCAATGAATAAATTATTTGATGAGTTCAAATTTCACCATTATGACTAATTTTTCACTTTTTGTAGGGAATGGAATGTATTATCTGACATACTTTTTGCAATTCACAACCTTGCTTCTTGGGAACATGGGTTTTATTCTTCTTGGAGGAAGAGCTTTGAAGGTATTTCTGAGTTCCTTGGGATTGATTTTTCTTATGAATTTTGAATGATATGTGTATGCATGATCTTCAGATAAGAAAACCACTAAACATAAAACTTTTCACCAGGAGATCAATTCAGAATGCAGCAACTCGCCCTTGAGGCTTCAATACTACATTGTAGTGACCGGCATTGTTTACTTCATCTTTGCATACTTTGTACCGACAATGTCAGCCATGAGAAACTGGCTGGCAACTTCCGCAATCCTTACGATAATCTACGATGTGATTCTCGTTGCCATCCTAGTTAAAGACGGTACAATTTTCCTCTTCTCGCATGCCATCCATCTATTCCAATACCAGACATCTCACTGATCTAATTGCTTGCAATCCAATGAAGGAAGAGCAAACAAAACTAAGGATTACAACATCCCCGGAAGTCAAGTAGAGAAAGTCTTCAATGCCTTTGGTGCAGTTGCTGCAATTCTAGTTTGCAACACTTCAGGTTTGTTGCCTGAGATCCAGGTGAGGAACAATTCAATCCATATAAAGTAGCTCTTTTCTTTTCTTTTCTTGCTCATAATTTCTCATTCAACTACAGTCGACTTTGCGCAAACCGGTAGTTTCAAACATGAGAAAGGCTTTGACAATGCAATTCACCATTGGCCTCATCGTCTATTACGGCATCAGCATAGCTGGATACTGGGCGTATGGCTCTGCTGTTTCAGAATACCTTCCCTACCAGTTGAGTGGACCTAAATGGGCAAATATCCTAATCAATTTAACAGCCTTTTTGCAGAGTATAGTTTCTCAGCATGTAAGTTCTCGTCCATATGACTCAATTCTTACTGTTTGTGATAATTGCTAATGCAAACGATTGCAGATGTTCTGCGCACCGATTCATGAGGCTCTCGACACCAAATTCCAAAAGCTAGATGAAGGGATGTTCTCCAGAACCAACCTCCAACTGCGGTTCCTTTTGCGAGCATTAGTCTTCGGGCTAAACACATTTGTCACTGCTATGTTTCCCTTCATGGGGGATTTTGTGAACCTCTTTGGGTCTTTTACTCTTTTCCCACTTACTTTCGTGTTCCCCAGCATGGTTTTCCTCAAGGTAGATGATCAGATTGTTAGCTGCTCTTTTCTCGCAAGGGGAATTCTGAAGAAATTTTCATGTGGCAGGTTAGAGCAAAATCTGCTAAAAGAGAAGAGAAGGCGTGGCATTGGGCCAACATCATTTTGTTTTTGCTTCTGGCGATTGTAACGACAGCTGCTGCAGTGCGCTTGATCGTACACAATGCCAGGGTTTATCATTTCTTTGCTGATACATGACCACTAAACTTGTTGTACAAGTCTCTATAATTCTATCAAATATATAGATACTGATAAGGTCTGCTGTAACTCCCACCATCCAAAGGAAGCTTTATGTTGCTTGTCTTCTTCTGCGACACCACTTTGCTTAGATCTCTGTCTCCCCCAGTAGCCTGCTTTTGCTACAAACTAAGATTCCTCATCTTATGTTTTGATCAACTACGAGTCTGGTATTAAAAAAAAAACAAAAGAAATAGCCGAAATTGTTTTTTTTTCCTTCTTGATCAGTAATGGAATTAGGACATTGATTCATAGCATGAGCAAGGAGTAGAAGCAACAGCAATTATTATTAATCAGCTTGCTGATCATTGGCCAGGCCTAAGTCTCTTGTGGCTGAATTGTGAGTTGCCTGCAGGAGAAGCCTCCGTTGGCCTGGCGAAGGAGAGGGAGAGCTCGGAGTAGACGTCGACGACACGGCGGATGTTGTCGTTGAGTTCCCTGATCAATCCCACATTGCGGCTGAGGTTTCCGGGGATCTTCGACTCATGGTTCTGGTTGATCTCATTGATGAGCAGCCTGTTCTGGTCCAAGAGGCTCTGCACCTGCGCAAAGCTTCTCTGGAACCTCTGCACCACTCTATTTTCCACTGGTTCTCCATTTCCAAGAAGTTGTCGATCCATTTTATGCTGATTCTGTCGGACTCTAGAAATTAATTCATGATGCCGTGTTAATACTGAGAGAGATAGGACAGAAGGAAAACAAAATCTTCATTATGGTCGCCTAGAATTAAAAAGCTGGCCCATTTCAGAAATCAAACACAGATATGAAGACAACATAATGAGGTTTAAGAGCAACATAGCAAACAAGAAAGCCAAATAAAAAACTAGATGAATAATGAGGTTTTAACGTTAGATTCTTCGTAATCTTAAGGAGAAAAGACATCAGCAAGCAACAACAGCGGAAATTTAAGGAAACAGAAGAAGGAAGTGCGAAGTATGATTTCTCTTTCATCAAGCATACCTTGGAAATGGGAAATTGCAACCAGAGAAGGGAAAAGGATTGGATATGGGATTAAGGAAATCTGGGAGATTGTGTGTATCGGTTAGAGAGAATCTACATTTGTGTAATCATATATATAGCAGATGGTGCTCGTACTAAAGGAGAAAAGGCATAGTTGTGCCACGGAGAAGTCTTAGATTTGGTTTGGTTGGTCATGTCACCTTCGTACACCTAAGCATTCCACCTCACAGACATGGAAATCTAGTGCTAAAAATCTATCATTAAGCAAAATCTGTCAAACTAGAACAATATAATTATATTCCCTTAAAGATGAGGGATATGAATATCTATGCATTTGAGGCTTGGATGATAAAGACCAAAGATTCTGAGGATATCATAAATCTTACTCGCCTCATATAAGAACAGCACATGTGCATTCCATGATGTGATTTCAATTTAGGGGAAGATATCAAAATTTAATTGTTCTGGTCTTCGCTTTATACCACCTCGCATGATTCGCAATTTCCAGTTTAAGGTTCCCTGCTGATGCTTAGATCTGTACATAGAATTAAAAGGAGGAAGGCCAGCAAATATAGCCATTAATTTAAAGAGAAGGTAGGTAGGTCATAAAAGGCATAATGAAGTGGAGGAGGTACATGGATTCAGCTAATAATATTGTTAATGCCATAACTTGAGCTTATCCTGTTGTTTAAGTGACTAGGGTTAAGATAATAATGTATATATAAACCCCTTTTCATGTTGTTTTATGAAATTTAAGTTCTGTCTTAACTTTTCCTATTATTTTCAGGGTCATGTGTAGATTGCATGGCATGGGGTAGTAAAAGAGGAGTTCGGATCCTCTGTCCCTAAATTTCTCTGTCTCTGTGTTCTACTGCCGATCGGACAGACCAGATTACATCTCAAGGATGTCTTGCACATCATGAGGATACTGCACACATCTTAAAGATGTCATGATACCTTGAGATGTAATCTAGTCCGTCCAATCGACAGTGGAACACAAGGACATAGAAATTTCGGGACAGAGAATCCAAACTAAGTAAAAGAGAGTGTTGCGTACTTGAGCCCAGTGATTCTGGTCAGCTTCAGGAAAAATGTACAGCTTTCCCTCAATTTGCTTGGAAAAAAGATTGTAAATCTTCAAGAAAACAAGAGGTTGAAGTTTGCTTGTTGAGATTAATTTAGTCGAGAAAATTTTGCTATTAAATTATAAATTTATTATTTACGATATGTTTTCATAAAGCGATAGATGCCAACGGCACGAGAATAGTTTCAGCCTCAAACAAAAACAAGGCCACATCCAGAAATTCCCATGGCAGATCTTAACAAACAAACAAACAAAAGTTTCGACCAATGTCATTACCTCCACATTTTCATTTAGCAACAGCCGTAGGCATTACAAAGATACCGACAATACCGTATCGAACAAGAGAAAATAAGAAAGTCTGGCTTTCTCGACCGAAACTACATTTCTCGGGCGACATTACAATGCATGCATCTACAAAACTGCATCGTTACACGATAGAGACACTCAAACTCTTGCTAAAAACCATGCCGCTAGTATGAATCTTAGTGTTATTATATCTTTTTGGTGGTAAGTTCATACTGTGAGCTTCTGGGAAGGAGAGGCAGTGTCCATATGCTGCAGATTTAGTGCAGCCAAAAGACCCTGCCAGGTTTGGCCTGGGCTACCAATCACTTGGACATCCAAAAGTTTCTTCTGCTTCCTATAGTAATCTTCCAACTGATGGATCTGTTTAAGATGATGAATGTTCAGAAAATAGTGTGTGAAGCTATCAAGAAGGTAGGGATTCCAAAAAAAATCCAGTTAAAAGTTTTTGGAACCGTCAAGAATTACACATTCAAGGACCATACCATACTAAAAGCATGCACAAACCACACATTATTCAACTATATCAAACAGATAACTCCAAGAAAGTCATAAACTAATCTAATAAAACCAAGTTAGCTTCATACAAATTTAATGGTATTCGTTTGAGGTGAAATTTACCATTATATTCTATTGGTCATTAAACAGATAGGAATAATGAAGAAAACACAAGGGATATTTTCATGAAAGATGTATACAATATGGCATCATCATCAAGAAACTCATCCTAAGTGGAAGTAATTAAAATATGGTTGCACTATTATCTGTTTTGACCACGTTCAGTTTTAAAAGTCCTAATGTGAAACTCTAGCTTATAATCATTGATGAATGGATATCCAACAATTCTCCCTAAAGGGATGCCTTGAGACAAAAGAAATTTGAGGGGATATTAAACAAATTGCCAACTCATCCCCAAGCATCAAAGTTCACACACAGATTAACACAAATAAGTAAATAAACACAAGTGACATAGGGAAATTTGGAAAACCTGCTGGGAGTAGACAAGAGATTTCTCTATTCTGTGATTATTCATATCCACTGCAGAAGATGAGTTAAGTTGAACATGGCATGTACATGTATCCAAGCATGGATTTTTGCGTGTTGATTCCAATTTGATAGCATCAGATGTCTTCCCACAGTGTGAACAAATATCAGCACCAAAGTGTTTCTTCACAAAGCAGTCTTGAACACATTTTAAGTTTACTACCAGATCAATATCAGCTATTTGATCAAGGATCTCCTGCAAAAAAACAAAAGAAATACTGTAATGATGTATTACAAGAAAATGCCACATAAATACATAAGCTGTCAGTCTTGAGTTCTGCCAGAAATAAAAACACATACCATGTATAAACACATACCATAACTAAACTTGGAAGACAAGAATTTGGAATGAATTAAAAAATCATAGTGCAGGCAACTTAAAATCAAGAAATTTAAAAATATACTAAAACAAGAATGAAAATCTACCTTTTCACATTAACCCATTGTATAATAAATCAAGTGTATATTTCCATACATCCATGTATAAAAACCCATAAAGTGGCAAAATGTAGCAGATTATAGATAAACAAAAAGAGACACAATCCAAGGCAATCAAGAAATGTAAGACCAAAGCAACTTTGACTTACAGCTTGCGTCCTTGTTCGAGGGATTCCATCGAGAATGAATCCAGAATCACCCCTCTGGTATCCATCCTCAAGTCTTTTTGATAATATCCCGAATATAATCTCTTCTGGCACTAGTTTTCCATCATTCACGGCTTTCACAATCTTCAGAACACCATATTGAATAATTAAGATAATAAAATCTTCAAGATGAGGGGAAAAACAATTGTAACAATACAACAAGTAATCTGTTCGAACGCTCTCATCATCAAATTACAGATTCAGTAACTTATGTTATTATAATTCATCGACCCTGACCTCAAAGGAATATTAGGATCATTTACTCAAATACAGATAAATCTTCATTGCACAAACCATAGAGCCGAATAGTGGCAGTAATGTAGACAAGATGCCGAAATTACCCCATGTGGCTACAAGACAAGCAACGAAACGACTCAGAAGCGCTACCATGGGTACACCTTTCCCAGTTCAATGACAAGAAAAATGAAGCCAACAACAAGAATACCAGCAAATGGAATAATCGAGTCCAACAAAGTTTTGTTAAAGGTTAAAGACATAAAATATAAATTTTTAAAGATAATTGGAAAAAATGGAATCAAGAATCGAAAAAAAAAAAATTGAAGATTTTGAGCGAAATTAACATACAAGGAACGAATTAGATGAAGTGATACCATCTTGTAGAGGGAGGAATTAGGATGCAGCTCCTGGCGGACGAGTGAACCCATGGAGATATAAGGCACGTCGAGTAGCTTCGCCACGCGCGCCGCGTACCCGCTCCTCTGCACCCCGGGGATCCCCATGAACACCCACTGCAACCCCCTAGTGCGCCTTTCCCTACACGTCTCCGCTGCCACCATAGAAGCGTGCCGACCAAGCTCCTCCTCCTCCCACTCCGTCCAGTAGTCCATCTCCGCCAAGGCCGCGGCGGCGAAGGACCGGCGATGAGACGGGGTCGGGAAGATCCTACGGGCGAGGGATCCGGCCAAGCGACTAATTCCTGCCATGGAGGCCGAGATGATCGTCGATTGGGTCAAGCGAAGTGGAAGGAAGGGTTTTACCACGCTCTCTTCTCCGAAAGGGGAGCAGCTTTAAACGGAGGCGGAAGGGTTCTTCCGTGGCGTGTGGAAGGTAAGGCGATTTTACCTTAGAACCCTTGTCTCATGAGAAAACCACAAAAATGCCATTGTACCCACAACTAATACTAAAAAAATTATAAGTAATCTTAAAATTATATTATATTAAATAAATATAATATAATATAATATAATCTAATCATGCTCTCTCCCATCACACTTTCTTTCCTTATTTTTTCTTATCATACTTTCTCTCTTTTCATTATTTTCTATCATACTTTCTCTCTTATCATATTTTTCTCTCACCTTCAACTTTCTCTCACATCTAATTTTTTCTCTTATTTTATTTTAGGGATAAAAAAAAATTAATTTATTCCGATAGAAAATATTTAATTAATCAAACATTACTTTTAAGAGTGATATTCATACTCATAGTTATTCCCATTCTACAATACTATAATTTATATTCCAACTTCTATTCTTTGGAAAGAACTAAACGTCCTCTTAGGGGGCGTTTGGTTCTTTCTTAGGAATAGGAATCGGAATGGAATCATTGTATTGTGGAATGAGAATAGATATGAGCATGGATATCACTCTTAAAAGCAATGTTTGGTTAGTTGTATATTTTCTATCGGAATAAATTAAAATTTCCTTTTTTTACCCTTAAAGGAAAATAAGAGAAAAAATTAGATGTGAGAGAAAGATGAATGTGAGAGAAAAATATGATGAA
>JBBMJZ010413106.1:13862743-13883541 GCA_037833815.1 Zingiber zerumbet | reverse complement strand
TTACGGACACGCCGAGGAGTAGGAGTTCATCTCCGAACCTCGTTATATCTCCGTGTTTGAGGTTTGCATTCTTCCTTGTCGTTTTAGTTATTATTTCCGCTGCGCTAACTAGTTTTGGAGGAAGAAAATGCGACGAATTGGGGTCGGCTATTCACACCCCCCTCTCTAGCCGTACAAAGGATCCTAACAGGGAGTTGGTCCTCGATGACATTCGAGTGGGGAACTGGGCTCCTGGAATGTCCGTTCAGTATTAGTTTATCGGAGCAGAGCCCTGTAAGTAGCTAAGGGTCGAGTTGGACCCTGATGACATTTTAGTGGGGAGCGAGCTCCTAAGATGTTTGATCAACATTAGTCGATAAGAGTGTGGTGAGGTGCAAAGTCCTATAAGTAGCTAAGTAGGGAGCTGACCCCGATGACATCTGAGTGGGGAGTTGGGCCTTTAGGATGTTCGTCGATCGGACTGTGGTGGGAAGCAGAGTTTTGCAAGTACCTAAGTGAGGAGCTGGGTCTCGATGACATTCGAATGAGGAGCTGGGCTCCTAGAATATCTGATCGACATTAGTTGATCAAAGTATGGTGGAGAGCAGAGCTCCTGAAATGTTTGATCGATGTTATCCGCTCAACTTGAGAAGATTTCACGGAGTAGATTACTGAGGTTGACCTATCCCAACTTGAACTACTACCTATCTTGGTCTGTTGACCTTTGGACTCCACCAAGGGCTCTCACCATTCGCCTTATCAGTTATCACCCATGAATCAAACTCTTGTCGCCACGCAGGTGCATCGCATTTCATGGCTTGGGTGGAGTAACAGCAGAAGAGTCTTCTTGGGGTTTGAGAGTTTTTTGGCCGTGAGCTGGTGGTGGAGGCCGGGGCGCTGCCTCTGCTACGGTGGCGAAAAAGATGCCTGATCTTGAATGGGAAAGAGAAATCGACAATGACGGTGGCGGCGATCCAGCACAGCGCATTGTTGTATTATTATTTTATCCCTTGAAATCTTTATTATTGTCCAAATATCTTTTGCCTCATTAAATACTAAGCTTGATAATTTTGGACAATACTAATTATTAACGTGCAAGTTGTTTTACAATGAACTTATGGCTATACATTTAAAGTGATAAACTTATGCCACAATTTGGGTTGAAGTCCGAAATCGAAAAGGCTCATGGTCATTAGAAATTCAATTGTGCTAATTATTATTATTTTTTGTCTCACCAACTTCGGATTCTAATTTCTAAATATTTTTTTTTTCAAATAACTTTTTTTAGTTATCCTTGAATTTGCGATAATTTATTTATTTATATTAATTTACTTGTTTAGTTTATTAAATTTTAAAAATTATTAATCTCTTACTTTGGACTTTCGATGACAATTTAAGATATCTAAACATAAAATAATCAAATAATTTATAGACAATTTTCTTTCAGCTCATAAATTTATCTTATTTTTCATAATACTCACTATAATACAAAATATGAAAAAAATAGAACCTTCAAATTCCTATCATATCACTCAACGATCATTAACAATTGTTCAGTGTTTCAGAGAAAATTTAATGAGGAAAAAAAATGTTGCTTATGTTCTCATCGATTAATTTAGTTATTACAAGTGAAATATAAATTTTAAAATTCTAGAGGACCGTTACAGCACAAGGTAAACTTTGGGGGTGCTAAAAGAGAATTTTCCTGATACGCCATTTGCATGTTTGTCCTCTGTTTTGCTAATTATTAGGGTAATCACTCCACAGCCTGTCTACATAAATAGATTGAGGAGGAAGCCTCGTGGGGGCAGCGACGGCCCTCTGTCCGCGGTTGGAAGGCGGCGAAGGGAAGGTTGGTTATGCCCTACCACCGAAAGGTATCGATCCTTGACTTCGATTCTTCCTTTTCTCCTTCGGTTTCCTCCCTTGATTATCAGCAACTCCTGCCGGATCACGGTCCGACGTTCTTTTCCTCGCATTCAGTTCGCTTCCGCGATTGCATTGATGGATGCAAACGCCTCGGCAGCAGTCTGGATTATGGAATTTGGCATTGTCCCTGCTAGATCTGCTTTCGTGTTGCGATCTTAATGTAACTCTCGTTGTCGTTTCTCGATTTCATGTTTTATGTTGCCGTTCGGTGCGAGTCTCTTGATTATTTGTATTTGGGATCTACCATTTCTATTGTTATCTTGAGGATTTTTTTTTTTGGTTTTGATTATGAATTTGCTCATTCACGATTATTGATTAGTGAGCCTTTTGGTTACCAAACGAGTGCGTGCTATTCTAGGATGTTGATTGTTGGATTATATGTTTCATGCAGATAGATATGAGCTAGTGATTCCATCTCAGATTAATACAATTCTCTAATTCGTTAAACAAGTCTTTCTTTTTTCCCTCGCCTGATTGCTACGGAGGGACTGAGACACATTAGTATTCAGGAAATTCCTTGAGCATGCTTGCAAAAATCAACTAAATTTCATTTTTGATGCCAGAAACATTACTGATCAACTGATTTTTATGTCTGAATCAAATCCCCTGCGCTTGCTTTTTTTCCTATAGCATGAAAAGTTCCTTTTCCCCGCCTTTTCTAAATTTTTTTCTTTTGCATTGTTCAAGTTTGTCTACTTTCTCATCTGTGGGTGATTTGATTATGAATCTTTCATGACTTGTCTGTTTTGGTACACAACAAAGTTACTGATCAATTGATTTTTGTGTCTGAATCAAATGCCCTGCGCTTGCTTTTTCCTATAGCATGAAACGATCCTTTTCCCCCCTCTTTTCCTGTAGTTTTCTTTCTGCATTTTGCCAAATTTATCCACTGTCTCATCTGTGATTGATTTGATTAGGAATCTTTCATGGCTTGTCTGTTTTGGTACATAACAAAGTCACAATGATTTGAAACTTAAATTATAGAAAACAAAATTTCCAAATAAGGCAAGTTGGTTGTCACAACTAAGGCACATATTCCAACAGCCAAATCACAATGCACAGAGAATTATAATTATGAGTCTTCAAGGCTGCTTTAATCCTAATTAGCAAGTAAATCAAAAGGAAAGGGAAGATGATAGAAGGACAAGAGGAAGGGGACGTAGGAGAAACATTTCTCTGAATTCTGCCAATTTGGAGGATTTTGTAACTTATCTATAATGGAGGAAATGAGGAAATTTTTTTTCTTCATCCTTTCTCCTCATCCTTTTTCCTCAAAATAGAGGATTTGAAATTCCTTGCTTTCCTTCTATTTTATTTCTTCCCATCAACTCCCAAAACCCTAGAAAATATTGAATTTAGTCTTTGAAACCTTGTGTAGAAACTTTTTCAGTTTTTCTTGCAGTTGAAAAATGATATGGTGTATTATGTTGCAGTTAAATAGTTCTATAAGTGATAGAATATAGGTTTACTCATACATGGCCTTTGGTAATAGGTGTTATGTGAAACTCCTATATATATGTGTGTTTAATGCAAACAAGGAAATAAATTGGTGTCAAAGAAATAAAAAAATAACTGTCACATCTGTTTTGCACTTATTTGCTGTGGCATTAGACTTACTTGAATTGCTCTACGTTCTCACTCGATGGAGTCGAATTCTTCTTGGTTGAAGATAATAATGCAATCAAGGATTTTAATTCTATTTAAATTATTCAACGTTGTCCAAGTTGTATATTTTTAGCATTTGTTGGAACTTCTAAAAATATTTGTTTATTTGAAAAGTTTGTTAGAGATTTTATAGGGATAATTAGTGTTTTTTATGTAAAAGTTTCTTATTTTATAAAGGATAGGTCGTGTTATCAATCTATAAAAAGAAGTTAAGATTACATTGATTGAAAAGTTGTGATATCAATCTATAAATATCGATGATGATATAATCGGATCAAGTCCAATGGCTTAGGAGGAACCATATAACCGACCCCTCACCTCTTGCTTAATCTTGTCCAACTTCTTAGCGTCCATTTCACACTCACGTTTTCTGCAATCAACCTCGCTCATCATCCAACCATAAAAGTAACGACATTGGTGGCGGCATGGTTGATGGTGATGAACTTTTAGTAGGTTAGTAGAATTCACTTGCTACATGTCACAATGGTCCATCGAATAGTAGTTGAGAGGAAATATTGAAGGTTACAAATGCCTCAGTGGTTTCTCCCTAGGGGGCTTAGGGTTCACGTTGACATTTTGGATTGGAGGTGGTTGCTGACTTTAACCTTTGTGAGGGCCCTTTCAGCTGTGCTTCTGCTTTGGAGATTGAATACAATTATGTTCTTAAATTGATGTGTGACATAACAAAGCACTTTTACACTCTCTACATGGCCACCCAGTAGTTGGTTTCCCATTGTGGATGCTTTTGGTGGTTTGATCATGACTTCATAAGTATCACCCACATTCCTGAAAGCAATGATGTTCAAACATTTTTTTTTCCAAGAAAAAATGCTACAAAATAGAAAAGAAGGAAATACTTGAATTGGGATAAATGAGGATGACAACCAAAATTATTAAATTACAGAAAAAGGACAATTTTTATTAAGGAGGTTACAACAACCAAAAAGGGGTTGATAAAAAGTAAAAAATATAAATTCCAAAACAAGAGATGACAGGAATGATTGGACAAAAAATATTAGATTTTGATGTGCAATTGAGCCTTCCACTCTCAAGTTCTGTCTTGAGTTGAGTAAACTTACATTTTAAATTAATTATCAATTTTCAATATTTTTGGATGATTTGAGATGAGATTAAATTTTTTTCATCTCTTCTAATATCTTACCTTTTTTAGACTTGATATTGAGCTATGAGTATGACTCTATCTCTCAACATATTTGCATCCTGGAAAAAAATGATAAATAATTTTGTCTCTCTCAAAAGTTCTCCTCTCTTAATTTAATGTTGAACTGTTTTTGTCTGCAACTCTTTCATCACCCCTTTCATCACCCTTTATCAGTATGTTAGCAATTATCACTCTTCTAGTCTTTGTTTCTTTTTGTTCTAGTAGACATTAGAGCATTATTCAATCTCCTCTGATATCTTCTATGTGTCTAGTAGTATTATCATTTTTTTACTTAATCTTTCTCCTGATACTTTCTCACCGTCATAATTATAGATACTAGAATTACAACCTCTCTCTCTTTCTCTACAATCAATATCCTGTGGATCATGAGCTTGAGGGGAGTTAAGGAATGATTTTATACCCAGAAGCTTTTACCCTTTTTAAGATCAAAACCTTTCTGTTGCATTGGTGTCGATTAGCTATGCTATGTCAGCCTTATTTTTCATTTGTGGGGTTTTCTGTTGTGTAGCAAACTATTTTTTTATCAGTATTTATGCATCAACTTGAAGAAGAGTGCTAGAGTTGATTATATGTGTTAAAAGATATAGGTCTAGTACCTTATGGAATATTAATTATTAGTCGTTATATCAATGCATATGATATGAATGTAATTGTTCTCTTTGGATGAAACACTACAATTATCCCTGTCATCTTATTACATGAGAGAATTTATAATTGGATTTAAATAGTAATATCTTGCTCTAATATCCTGACAAGTAAGGTTCTTTGGTATGTTTATTGTCATTATTGTCTTCTATCTTGTTAAAAAAAATATGTTCCATTTGTTATATTTTCCATTCCACATCAATTCATAATTCATGATGGCACCTATTGTCTTGTTTAGCTCGACAAAATATATTTAAGAAGACATTGTGTTTTTTTCTATACAAGTTTCTATTTTCTGTTTAACTGCATATGTTTGCCCCTACCAAAGTGCAGATGTACTTGTGTCTTGAAGTTTGATTCTATTAACTTGTATAGTTATTATCAATTTCTTGAGAGTTTGTATCCATCTTTTTCTCCTTGTTAGATTTTGCAGATTTGTGGTCCTGTGGGCTTAACATTTGCAATTCATTCATGGAGCAAGCTCATTCTTGGTGGACTTTCTCCCTTTGCCAAGTCTTCTTATTCCAGGATGCTCTTGGTTGGCGGATTGTTGCTGTTGGAAATCTCCTCTGTGTTTCTTTTGTCAACTATACTTAGAGGAAAGCCACTGTTCCATCTCCACAAAGGTCAGACCATATGCAGTCTCCTTAATAGTTAGAGTTTCACCAACAATCTTTTACAACAAATCAACTTGCTTATGCAGAACCTCACGAATTCCCAGATTCAACCTGCTTAAGCACTCCACATGCTTTTGATATGCCAAAATAAGTAATTAACAGTTGATTGCAACTTCCTTTAAAGTTCAAGGAGGTCAAGAGATTTAGTTAATTGATTGCTGGAAGGTAACACTTCTGTGCATGGCCATTAAGATGACACGGCATCAAGCTTAATCACATTTCAAATCATAGTGGATATTTCCTGAAGTTTATCAAAGTTTGATAACATACAAAAAAGATTCTATTGTTGAAGCATTAGTCTTTTTTTTTGGGTTCCATCGTGTTGTTGGAGATTATACAGAGATTCAACTGCTGAAAACAATGGAAAGGTCAGTTGCATTGCATTTAGTGGTGTTTTGACTTGTAATGCTGTGACATGATGTTCAACTAATTGTTGCAGGTACAAGCTCATTAAGGAAGTTGGGGATGGAACTTTTGGAAGTGTTTGGCGTGCACTTAATAAGCTGACTGGAGAAGTTGTATGTTCTTCTCTTTAGTTTTTTTTTCAATATCTATTAAATTCTATAGTCGTGGTATCTTTTTGTTTTTGTTTTTTATGTTAGTAAGGTGATTTTGTAGGTTGCAATTAAGAAAATGAAGAGGAAGTACTACTCATGGGAGGAGTGTATGAATCTTCGAGAAGTTAAAGTAAACCACATTTCGCTGTCCTTTGTGGATCATATATCTTCATTTTTATCTATGGTATTCTGAAGGTGGTTAAAACATTGTTTTTCTTTTCAGTCTTTACGGCGCATGAACCATCCAAATATTGTCAAGCTTAAGGAGGTTATAAGAGAAAATGATATTTTATACTTTGTGTTTGAATACATGGTATAACAATTTTTTACTATATAATTTTGTCTCTATAATAGTGTGGGATATTTAATAAATTACAATATGTAGGAATTCAACCTTTATCAGATTATGAAAGACAGAGGCAAGGGTTTCTCAGAGGCAGAAATTCGTAATTGGTGTTTTCAGATATTTCAAGCTCTTTCTTACATGCATCAGCGTGGCTATTTTCACCGAGATCTTAAGCCAGGTAGTTCTTTTTTTTTCCTTCGTGATTATATAACTGCTAATTGGTGTATACTTCTGCAACATTGTTGGACACATTTATTCTGATACTGAATCATCTAAAAAATGTATGGTTATACTAGCTAGAAAATAGTTGATACTTTTTAATATTGCCCTCTCTTAAGATCAAGATCTATACTTCACTGACAACCTTTGTTACTTTGGGCTCATATTTGAGTGCCCAACATGTATGAATCTAGGTGTTTGACATGATTATTTCTAAATATTTTACATGTTATCAATGTGGGTCTTGGTGTTTGATTTGAAGTGTCAGTGTTGGAGTATTGAATGCTCAACATGAGTAACAAAGGGATAGATGTAGGGTTTTAGTATCAGTTCTGATAACTGCTAACTAAAACTTAGTTAGGAAGACTTTTCAACTATCTAATAGGATACTATGTAGTCACATGTCAACTTTGGAAAGCATATAACTTGTGAGAAATAGGAGAATAACTTTTTTTTGATGAAATCAGTTCTATAGCTGTCTGAAACATCCAGGAATGATGCATTTTATTAGATTATTAGAGTATGGTGTTGAAGTGCCTCACATAGGTAAGGACAGTAGGTGAAGAGTCTGAGCATCTAAAAGTAATAATTAAAGTTTTGTTAGGAAAAAAACTGTTCTAGCCTCAAGTAGATGATAGTTTGTTAGCTACCAGCTTCTGAAAGCATAACAAGACTTTTTTTGGTAATAACAACTGTATAGTTGACCGAAAGTATCTAGGATGAAAGTTGTTAGTATGTTACTATTAACCTAGTATGTACTTCTTTATAATTCCTTTGATCACGAGTTTGAACATTCCCAAGTTGGTTGAAGTTCCTGATCCTGTCTGAAATCTACGAGATAGGATGCTGGCTCCTACTAACGATCTTCGTTGATGAAGATGGCCTCCCGAGGATCTGAAAGAACCCCTCGACGATCCTACATATAATGAGACAAACCAACAAAGCGTTAGTGATCTAAAACCGGGGTGGAAATCTCTAGCTAGGTCCTCCGACGCTCAAGTCAGTTTTTCTCTCAAAGGTGGAAGAAGAATAAGAAGAACAGTAACTCAAGTACTTTGAAACAGAGTTTAGATGCTAGAACTTGCTTACCTTGCCAACAGAGAGGATCCCCCTTCTTATACTACCTCATAAGATCTCCGTAGTCATGAGGTGGTCCCTGGTTTATTAGAGTTTGTTAGAAGATGAAGTCATCTCCTAGGCTTCGTGCAATAATCTTTTAAGGAATTTTGTTTTTACCCCAGATGTACCTCTTTTGTCGTTTGTGACTCATATTCTTGAAGAAGTATGCATAGAAACACATCATTATAACTGAAGAAGCTTGTAGAAGATATTTCCTGTAAAATTTTCCAGATTGTCATATTTCCAGCCGGTCCTTTAAACCGGTCGCATATATAATAAGAATACTATCTGTTAAGTGTATCTTGGCCAGTCATTCAAGCTAGCCACATATATGCTACGAATACCTTCTGTTGAGCATGTCTCGGTCGATAGTTCAAGTTGGCCGCATATATAATAGGAATACCTTCTGTTAAGAATACCTTTATGCTCGGTTGAGCTTTGCTCGGCCAAGCGTATATAAGCACGTTGGTGCTCGCTCGGTCTTCATTTGACCGATAATATACTGAAAGTTGTATAAGGCTAAGTACCTTTGAGCTCAGTCGGGCTTGGCCCGATCGAGCGTATATGAGCACATGAGCGCTTGACCTTAACTCGACCGGTAATATGCTAAAAGCTATATAAGGCTAAATGTCTTCTGAGCTCGGTCGGGCTTTGCTCGGCCGAGCGCACATAAACACATTGGTGCTTGCTCGACCTTTACTCAGCCGGTAATACACTAAAAACTATATAAGGCTAAATGCCTTTGAGCTCGGTCAGACTTTGCTCGGTCGAGCGCACATAAGCACATTGGTGCTCGCTCAGCCTTCACTCGACTGGTAATATGATAAAAGTCTTTTAAGGCTAAGTGCCTTTACGCTCGGTTGGGCTTTACTCGGTCGAGCACACATAAGTAGTGCTCGCTCGGCCTTCAGTTGACCGGTAATATGCTGAGGGCTACTTATAAGGCTAAATGCCCTTACGCTCGGTCGGACTTTGCCCAGCTGAGCGCATGTACACATACTATTTCTCGCTCGGCCTTCAGTCGGTCGGTAATATGATGAGGACTACCTATAAGGCAAAATGCCCTTATGCTCGGTCGGTCTTTGCTCGGCCGAGCATATGTACACATACTGTTTCTCGCTCGCCCTTCGGTCGGTCGGTAATATGCTGAGGACTACCTATAAGGCTAAATGCCCTTACGCTCGGTCGGTCTTTGCCCTGCCGAGCGTATGTACACATACTGTTTCTCGCTTGGCCTTCAGTCGGCCGGTAATATGCTGAGGACTACCTGTAAGGCTAAATGCCCTTACGCTCGGTCGGACTTTGTCCGACCGAGCGTATGTACACATACTATTTTTCGCTTGGCCTTCAGTCGGTCGTTTATATGCTGAGGACTATCTGTAAGGCTAAGTGCCCTTATGCTCGGTCAGATTTTGTTTGACCGAGCGCGCAAAGGCACATTAGCTATATACCTCTCTCATTTTTCTCGATCCTAACTCCTTCATTCGACAGACTGACCAATCATAACTCGTATCATGTACTTTACCATTCTTTAGTGTCCTTTCTAATACTTATTCTTCCAAATAAAGAAAATTGTTAAAGAACCGAACAATGGATCAAGGTTTAAAATTTTGAGTCGTATTAAAGTTTTGGTTTATAATTGGAATGATATGGTTCTGGTACTGGTTCTAACACGATTTTGGTACTTTTTAAAATATAAATATATTAGTTAAAAAATATTTTTATTAATATTTGATTGTTATAGACGCTTACTATTGAGTTATATTTGATACATTAAATGTTGACTTTAAGTTTTAATATTATCTCATAGAAAATTTGATGCTTATTGACTAAAAAGCCAATTTAGGTTTAGTTAAAATCTACTAAGTAGACATGGTATGATCAAGTAGATTTAAACGGAATCTAATTTGGATTTTTTTTTATCTGTTTTAAAAAAAATTCCCATTATTTTCTCTGTGGATAAATGGAGGAAAAAAAAATTTAACTATCCTTCACAAGTTTTTGATTCTCTTTGTTAACCTTGTGGATGAATGAAGTAGGGAAAAAAAATTAACTTTCTTTAAAGAGTTTAAGAGATTTTTTTTACTCTGTGGATGGATGGTGGAAAAAAATTAATGATGAAGGAAGAAAAAAATTAATAGAGGGAAAGGAATAAAAAAATGGAAATAAGAAAAAAAAGGAAAAGACAAATGCAATTGCCTCAACGGCCTATCGGAGGCTGTTGCAAGGTCACGACTTCCTTTGCGTCCTCTTGAGGTTGCCATGAGGTCATGACTTCTGGCTCAGAAACTGTGCTGGTAAATGGATTGAACCATAAATTTTCTAGTGTTGACTGACATGACATGGTAGCTTAAATAAAGAAAATGTTATTGTTTCATAAAAAAATTAATTTATAGGATAAAATTTTGTGATTGAATATCCTTGGTCTTAGTCTTGATCTTGTCATGCCCTTGAAAATTCATTTGTGGCATTATTCTCTAGGTTCTAAGAGCCATTAAACGCTCTTTTTTGTTCATAGAATTTAAAATAGCTGAAGGTGACATGTCTACTTTATGGCATTCTAAACCTGTTTGTAAAAGTCATTAAACATTTTCACTCTGAGTTTAGAATAGGTGAAGGTGATATTGCTACCTTATGACATTATGTTAAGAACTAACAGGTCATTGTTATGTTTGTAAAAGTTGAGCAATATCTATTTTTTCAGAGTTAAAAGCATGGATATGTTATTGCTTTATTGCTATAGCATGTGATAGATTGTATTTAATTGAGCACTTTGTGAGGTCTGTCCCACTAATGATATGCTTTTGAAATTTTGAAGATTACTGAAAATGTTTTTTTGCAGTTGTACAAGCCATGTTTGGATTCTGATCTATTGGGATCCTATTCATTTCCTTGGATCAATATTATGTTATTCCTTCAATAACATCTAACTATTTTGCGTAGGATCACCAAATTTGTGAGCCCCTGCTATCCAATTTGTTGTTTTTGGAATGCAATGGAACTTGAACTTGACCCTATTGCAAACTAGTCCATGCATAAAATCTTGAATATTCATGTTTTTTTCTGCAAGTTCTTCAAATATTTGTGATGATCAAGACCTATTTCTTCTGTGGGCTTATTTTCATGAGATAATTCTTAATTTGCGCATTGTCTGCTGCAATTTTAGAAAACTTATTGGTCACAAAGGACACCATAAAGATAGCAGATTTTGGTCTTGCTCGGGAAATTTGTTCACGCCCACCATACACTGAATATGTTTCTACTCGCTGGTATGCTTCTTAACTTTTTTTCTGTTTAAAACTTTATACTAGTTGTTTGACATTTTCTAACATTCTGATGCATTTGGATGTGCTAGGTACCGAGCACCTGAAGTTTTGTTGCAGTCATCTATTTATAATGCTGCAGTTGGTGAGTTATTAATTAATAACAAGCCTGTCAATCTAAAGTTATGCTTTTGTGGTTATTTATATTGATGTATTTCTATTGATTTAGATATGTGGGCAATGGGTGCTATCATGGCTGAACTATTTACTCTAAGGCCACTTTTTCCTGGTGCAAGGTAATCATGATGATTCACTTACGTAATTGATTTTAAAAAAGATGAAACTGTGGTTTTCCATTTAGTTTATTATCTTGTTTAGTTTGTTTTACAATGAACAAGAATCTTTCTTATAAACTAAACTTAAATGACAAACTGCAGAACTCGTGTTCTTTGAGCTGTTTTGTTTGTATAAAAAAAACTTGAAGAGGCTTTCCATAACAACTTACTGAACAGAATGCACAGAAACTAATAAGCTAAAATATATTTTATAGTTTAAAGTGTTTCCCCTAGTTTGCTACTCACTAGTTTTTTTTTTTTACTTTTGTGATTATGTTTGTTGGGACATTCGTCAAGCATTAAGTTTCATTCAGCTTGGTGGTTTTCAATCAACATTTCACATGTGCTGATAAAATCTAGCGTGAACAATGACTAGCTTTTTGATGCCTGATATGAAGTTTTTCCTACGCAATTGTAAAATGAATTTAAAATGAATTCATATTCCAATTGAAGTGTCATTTTAATTTTCATTTGCCTGGCTGGTGAGGCAATGCCTGGATCCGGATAAAAGTTAATTCCGCTTGGTTATTCATTGTGCATGGGTTCAAATTTGTAACTCATTTCTTGTGTACTATTTATTTCTCTATTTTTTTTGCAGTGAAGTAGATGAGATTTACAAGATCTGCAATGTGATTGGTAGTCCAAATGAGAATTCTTGGGTTGAAGGGTTGCAACTAGCAGATGTGATGAAATATCAGCTCCCACTGGTAATTTTTATAACTAAAGTTTCCTTACAGATGATGGCATGTTGTGTAGTGTCTGTCAGTTCTCGAGTATGAAAACTGTATATGTGCTATATGGGGGATTTGTTTACATCATTTGATAGGTTATAGGGATATTAAACTAATGAGTTGTACCATGAAATTTTGGAAAAGAGTAATAGAAAAAAGATAATTTCATGAAAGAGTAATAGAAAAAAGATTTAGGAGAACAGTGACTGAAAATCAATTTGGGTTTATGCGTGGGGGGTCGACAATAGAAGATAGACATTTTCTTAGACAATTAATTGAAAGTATTGGGAGCAAAAACAAGATTTATTTGTAGACTTACAAAAAGCTTATGATATAGTCCTAATAAAAATTATATGGAGAATTTTAGATAAGAGAACTAATTAAGGATATGTACGAGGATATAATCGACTTCTAATAAGGATAGGATTATATGATCAACTCTAAGTCCCTATCTTTTTACACTAATCATGAATGAACTCACTGCACATTCAAAACACAGTACTGTGTATGTTGTTTGCAGATTATATTATATTGGTAGATGAGACATGTGAAAGAGTAAATGCTAAACTAGAATTTTGGCTGGAAATACTAGAAGTGAAAGATTTTAGTCTCAGTAGAGTAAAGATAGAATATATGGAATTTAAGTTTAACAATATTAGACGTAATGTGACAATTGTTAAGATAAAAGATGCGAGTTGTTTGGATTGAGAACTTTACGTATTTAGGATCATTTTTACAAAATAATGGAAGGATTAAGAGATGTCTTATATAGAATACAAGCAGGATGGTTGAAATGAAGGAGGACGTTGGATGTTTTATATGATCGTAAAGTACTTCTAAAACTTAAAGGGAAGTTCTATAAAACGGCAGGCTATGACTCAAGCACATAAGCCGAAGATGAAAATTGCAGAGATAAGGATGCTAAGGTGGATGTATGAACATACGAGGATGAGCAGAATAAGAAATGAGAACATTAGAGAGAGTCGAAGTTGCATCCGACCCTACCTAATGGGATAAAGCTTGGTTGTTGTTGTAGTAGTATTTGATAGGTTAGAGGTCATATCTACCATTGCACCAAACATCCTATCCTATAGATTTATTTTCTTCTGAATATGGGTCTACTGTGCCTTGTCTTCTTATCCAGGATCAAAAGAATATTTATTTTTTTCATGTCAGCTTGAATTATTTTCTTGGATATGGAACTTAATGCCCTTGATTTTTTTTTTTTCATATGTCATCTTACTAAATAACGCCGACCCTACCTAGTGGGAAAAGACTTGGTTGTTGTTGTTGTTGTTGTATCTTCCTAAATAACCTATAGTCACCGAGTTCATTTTCTTTATCATAATCAACTTGTAGTTCATTAAATCTATGTTGAACTAAGTGAATGTAAACCTCCTTGGTTGAGAAAGGCATTATCATTTCTCTAGGCTTCTGCAACTAGATCCCAAATCAAACTAGCTCTAGATGCGATCACCTGTTTTACCTTAAAGCATTCTTTTAGGTTGAGTTCACTCAGACGGATAACCAAGAGCAGGAAGGGGAAGGAGGAAGAAATGCATTGAGTTGATTCTAAACTAGATCAATGCATTATCACATGCAGTCTATTGCTTTATGGCTGGTGACTTGAAATCAACATATGTTAATGGAAGGATTGGGATTAAAAATGTAGGAACATTATTTAATTATAGGCACCCTTGTAGTTATTTTGGATATCTTAGACTTGTTGGTTTTTGAGGCTTTTGCATGCTGATTTACTCATTTGTCTCTTTTTTATTGATTCCTTTCCATTTCTATCTTCTCATGCGGGAATTTGCTCATTGCCATTCCATGTGATTGAAATAGAAAGCTCGTTTCTTTTCTATTCCATTAGCCTTCTGGTAGCCAAAGAAAAACCTATGTAAGATAGGATTTTGATTTGAATTGCTTGTGGGTGTGACTCACATGAAGTTGAAGCAATTGTGACTCTTCATGAATATAATTACACTGGAATCTTGCACGAAATTCTTCACCAAAATAGCTGCAATATCACCTATGTGATTTTCATACATGCGATTACTTGATACTGTCTTCTTTTGTAAACCTTGTTTTAACATTTTGGGAGTTGTCATCATTGTTTTGGCTGATAAAAGAACATGTAAGTGCCATGTGATTGAATCCCCATGCATACCAAAAAGGTGAAGACTTTGATGACCATAGTCTAGTTATACCTCAGTGTTGTTGTATAATTTAATAAAATTTCATGTAAAGATTATGAATTATATTTTATTTTCTTGCACAACCCTTATTGAAAAGAAATTTTCCATGGTCTTGTAGTGTTCTGGTGTCCATCTAGCGACACTAATTCCATCAGCCAGTGAAGATGCAGTCAACCTAATTTCAGTAAGCCTTGTTGGTCTTGTCTATTTGTTTTCATGTGATATAAATATAATTCTTCTGTATTAGTTCAGCTTTTAATCCTATTGTTAAGTTTGGCGTGTTAATGTGTTACATGTAGGGACTTTGTTCATGGGATCCCTGCCGAAGACCAAAACCTGCAGAGGCTCTTCAGCATCCTTTCTTTCAAGTAAGGAACCTGCTTCCTTTCTCAGACTCGTTCAACAAAAAATATATGCATAAATTTGTTCAGGTTTGTGAGAAATAATAGGTGGTAATACTATTTCATTGGTGTTGCAGTCTTGCTTTCATGTTCGTCCACCTCCTCATTCAACGGAGGGAAGATTATCATACACACCTCCTGGTTTGTGTTATTTGGTATCCATATCTCCTGTTTTCAGTATTAGATTGCACTCATAAGATTCTCAAACTCTGTTTATTTTGTTTTAGTTGGTGTTAAAGGAGCCATTGAGCTGCATAGTAGTAGAAGAAATTCAGTTGGATCTCTTTTTGTTACAAGATCAGTGAATAATCTTATGCAAACAAAGGCGGATTCTCCTCTGAGAGCTGGTATTTCTTACGTAGTGTGACACTCAGCATCACATAAAATAGGCGTGCCTGATTAAAGACATGAAAATTATTATGGCACAATTAAACTTGCAAAATCCCTTTGAATTTCTAATTTTTAGTTTGCTAACTCAGACTTAATCAATACTTCATTCTACATGGTAGATCTACATCACCTAGTAGTCACTGTCTATTTAGGAACTCAATTAAACTTAGCCCTACATTTATTGGTAAGAGGTAACCTAAGAAAGTCTATTTCAGTGTTGCTTGGCTCAGCAGAAAATATTACAAAATTTTCCATGCACCTCTGTAACTCAACATCCAACTTCCTTAGTGTTTGGAAGCATCCCATTAGTTATTACTGAAGTTACAAAGCCTGTGGCTCATAAACTGCTGCAGAAGATATCATATCTTTGCAATTTATTTGTAAGATGCAATCAAAATAGGATAATAATCCAAAAAGGTTCAAGTTTCTATTATATTCATCAGTAGTAACCAGCTAAACATTATGCATAGGGAATATGATTAGTTGGCGACAGAAAAATTTCCTTAAAAAAATAGACGAGAGCATATATCAACTTGCACCAAGAACTCGATTCTTATCATCTTTTGCATTTTACAGGTGTGCAAAGGAAACTGGAGATGGATAAACAGGTGTGCTGCCTGCAGATTTTCTCAGATCCGGTTTGTATTTCTACCTTTTTCTGTTCTTATTTATATATTTTGCATTGCAACCAGGAGCTTGAGAAAAGTGAAAGATGTCTGAAGAACAATCTGAAGCAATCTCGCCACAGACCACCTGCAAGAAGCATTCCTGGCAAGTAGACTTTCGATTTGCCTGCCAGTTTACTAGCGATTTTTCTGCATTCTTTGATCATCCATCTCCATCTCCATGCAGCATACTCGGGGCGAAGCACTCGCAAGGAGGCCGATGCACGAGACAAAACAACATGTGCTGAAACAACTGACAAATTGGCGCAGATGTCGGTGAGCTCAGGCACACACCAGAAGACCACAAAACTTCCACCACCACCACCTCCGATGAAAGCCGGTCGCTGGCATGGCCGGACGGATTATCTTGCTCGATCACACGAGATTCCTTCTGGCCGAAGTTATTCCAGAAAAGTTATGGGTTGAAATTCCCGCTCCACTGGTGCTTGGTGGCAACGTGGTTGATCACTAGCATGCTTCTGTTGCTGTTTTATGTTTCCGTTAAACAAATATATCTTGATACACTACTAATTAATCTGTATTACTTGCTTAGTTGCTTGACAAGGTTGGATAGTGTTAATTAAAAAAAAAATCATAAGATTATCAAAGGATCTATCTCAACTTATCTCTTTATAAATTATATACATATATATGTTGAATAATCATATAATATTTGTGTTTAAGTCAAAAATTATTTTTAAATTGAATGTTTTCCTTTTCATCGATGTTAACGTTATAATTTGATGGTACGTAGAAATTTGCTAGACTAGATTACTCCTAATGTATCATATCTGTTTACTTAATGATAAGAAGAGGAAAAAGTTTAGGAATAGATATATGAATTTATGATCTATCTTTTTATTTTTATGGGCTAGTTTATGTGTCTATTCTATTTTTATTCTAACCTCTTTTTAATCTGTAAAAAAATTATTTAAAAATAAATAAAATTATTAGACATTGAAAAGAACCTTTTTTTTTATCACAATATTCATCTATAATAAATTTAAATATATTAAGAAAATAATTTTAACTAAATTCTCTTTAAAATCCTTTGAAATTTTAAAATTAGTCAAAAAATTTGTTAAGACTCTGGCCAAACATACATAAAACATATATATTTGTTTCAGTTCTATAATAGACAATAATTTATCTAATTATCTTTATTTTTGATATGTGAAAAAGTTTTAAAGAAAATATATTTTTTCCTAAATTTAGTACTATTTAAAGAGAATCTAGTATATTTTCTATTCAATTAAGCACAGTTTTTATTTTTTCCTGATTGGTTAGGCAGAAAAAGAGTTAGAGTCGTTCTCAATTGGATATACAATATACTAGATTTTCTTTAAATGATACTGAATTTAGGAAGAATTATATCTCATTTTGAACTTTTTGTACCTATAAAAAATGAGGGAGGGGTTATGTTATGACAAACCCAACCGATTGATGGTTGATCGATTCCCAATCAATCAGAGTTCCTAAATCAATTGATTAGCTTCAATCGATTAGGGCAATCTGGCAGCTTCGATCGATTGAGAATTGATTGGTTTGTCGCGAGGGAACATAACCCTTATATATTGGAACCTCAAGGTTATTTTGATGTGATCAAACAAGTTAAGTTAGGTCATGTGGTGTTTTAACCTTATGTCTAAGTGAGCAGGAGCTTAGGAGCACAGAAAGTTGAGTAAAAGATGCAGCTAGAGAGGACGACACGGGAGAGAGCTGACGGGCTGTGTGCGTCTGAGGGATGAGGTGTTGCGGAAGAGTATGCAGGCGGACGAGGAGGCGCGCGACATTTCCGAGGGACAAGAAGCTGGAGCGGAAGGTTGCTCAAGAAGGTCGGAAATTAGGTTCGGGTGAGCTCTATTTCTGATGGTCGGAATCACCTAAGCGAGCAGAGCCGGAGCGGAAGACCCGGACCGAGGCGAGCAGAACTGGAGCAAAGGACCCCCCGAAAAAGTCAATGCAGTTGACTTTAAGGGTCTGGGCGCCTGGATCCATTCCGGGCACCCAAAACCCTTCCGGATGCCCGGAATCTCGATTTTATCAGGATCGACATGTACATTGACCGACGCATCGTGGATAGAATTATATCCCACTCCAGGCGTCCTGACCAAGGCTATAAATACAGTCTTGGTCCAGAAACTAAAGTATAACAAGCATTCTTGCAACAACACTTGTATACACCTTAGTTTTTATTTAGCTTCTCATTTTCCGTGCTTACACTGATGTAAAGAGGTTTCTCTGTCTGAAGGAGAGTTAGTGCATTTCACTTCCTTCGATTAACAACATTCCCGGTTATAACCAAGTAAATTCAGGTGTCTCTTTCTTTTTAGTTCATTTTCTATTTTATTTTTATGCAAGTATTCTTTTAAGACCGAGAAAGATATTTTTTTTATTCAGGGCTATTCAACCCCTCTTCTAGTCAGCCAACCCGGTCCCAACATTAACCACCTCTAAAAATCCAAACCACACATGACACAAAGAAATCCTATACTTGGGTTCAATTCTTTATCTTATGGTACCCCAATTCCTAAGAACTTACCTCACATACCCTCCAAAGGTATCACAATAACGAGGATTTCATGACATGGAAACTCATAAATCCAACACTAACCCCTCATAGGGTTCTCCAAACATAATGATTTCATGACCTCCTAAAACTCTCAAACCGAACTACAAGAGAAACACCCATGCATGAATTTAAGGAACTAATACAGCATAAGTACGAGAAGAATATGCCTTCAACTCCTGCTTGCTACTAGGCTCTTTTCCCCTTATAACTTGGAATGCTCTCAAACCGAACTATAAGAGAAACTACCCATGCATGAATTTAAGGAACTAATACAGCATAATTATGAGAAGAATATGCCTTCAACTCCTGCTTGCTACTAGGCTCTTCTCCCCTTATAACTTGGAATGGTGGTGGTGAAGATCGTATACATGTGTATATTTCTTAATTAAATTTTTTGCAAAAAATTTATATGCAATAAAATTTGTCCACACGTCATATAAATTTTAAACCTGCTAAATCCCTTACACACACTGAGAAATGTATAAATTTATTTCCAATTCTACTTTATCCGACAATCAAATAATTCATTATCATATATTTTAATTCCTACTCGTATCTAAATTAGGATAAATTTCACCCTACCTGTACATGCAGTGTCTGTACCTCTTACAATGAGATGGTGGGACCCACTGATCAAGTGTGGGCCCCACCTAGCACTGCCTGTATAGATAGGGTCGAATTAACCCTAAATTAGCCATGTCATATATTTATTTCCAATTCTACCTTAGCCGAGCCTTCTAGATTAGGCACCTTATATTTGATATCAAATAACTATATATATATATATATATAGAGAGAGAGAGAGTTGTTATACTATGGACTCTATCATGTGGATTGTTACGGACTGACTGTCATGTCATATTATTTTATTTTTTTAATACTGCATTTTCTCTTTCTTTGTTTTTTCTTCTTTTTCTTTGTTCTCGCTGAAACGCTAACCATGCTCATCGCGCCTCGTCACCGCTGGCCACCCGCCTGGTAGGGCCTCGATTCCAGCCGCGATCCGACGCGATTGCGGCCGTGTTGTGCATGCGAATGAAATCCTGACGCGATCACGATGGATTCCTGACGTGACCGTGACGGAATATGGACACGACCACACTGGAATCCGGACATGACCGCGCTGGAATTCAGCGTGATCCCGTCCGTGTTGGCAATGCGGCCGGAATCCAGTCGCCTACCCAACCCGGTCCACTCGCTTTCCCATAGCTCGATAGTAGTCAGATGGTCGCGCCTCGATTCCAGCCGCGATCCGGTGGCATCGCGGCCATGTTGGGCATGCGACCGAAATCTTGACGTGATCACGACTGATTCCGGATGTGAACGCGCCGGAATCCAGATGCGACCACGCTGGAATCTGGACGTGACTGCACTGGAATCCGGACGCGACCGCGTCGGAATCCGGACATGACCGCGTTGGAATCTGGATGCGACCGAGCTGGAATTCAGCGTGATCACGTTTGTGTTGGGTAGGCGGCCGAAATTCGGTCGCCTACCCAACATCGCCCCCCACTCGCTTTCCCATAGCTCGGCAGTGGTCAGACGGTCGCGCCTCGATTCCAGCCACGATCCGGCACAATTGCGGATGTGTTAGGCATGCAACTGAAATCATGATGCGATCACGACTGATTCCGGATGAGATCGTGTCGAAATTTGGATGCGACCGTGCCGAAATCCAGATGCGACCGCGTCAGAATTCAGCGCGTTCGCGTCCGAATTTATAATTTATATTACCAAGTCATTTAATTTTATAAATTTTATGGATATTTAAGTCATACAATTTATTTAAGTTTGGATATACTATAACTTATTTGATTAAATATAATTAAAGCTAGTCACTTAAATAAAACTCTATTCTAATTAAATCTGAATAATTAAATAAATATTTTTAATTAAAGCAATTGGTTTAGGACATTACATTAAT
>JBBMJZ010413106.1:13813231-13835266 GCA_037833815.1 Zingiber zerumbet | reverse complement strand
ATAACATGATCTTCTGTGTGTGACACCACACACCATGTTATCTTCAATATAAATTAATTGAACAACTACACTTAACAAATAAATGTAGATAATTTGACCAAATGGATTCTTTATTCAAAATAAATGTTTATACCCAAAAGCTAGACTTTTATTATACATCCCAACAGAATGCAGGTTAAGTTCTCACAGACTGTGCCAAATATGATCATGTCCAAAAATTGCTAAGATAGAAAGTTGGGGATGTGGGGCTCCTGCTGACCGCGCATAGACTCTACTCCGCCCTGCAAGATAGATGACGTCAATGTCGAGCCAGGGAAGGGGTCCCCGGCATTGGCCCTCCGACACTCAAGTCAGTTACCGGCAATGATATAGAAGATAGAGCAACAAGAATGAACACTGTAGAGCAAATAGTATGTATTGCGTACCTCCGCTGATGCTTGGACTCCCCCTCCCTTTATATAGAGCTCCTGTAGCGCGCGTGCATGCTTCCCAAGGCGAGCACGCTTCCTAAAGTTTTCCCTAAAATGACTTGTCAGTAAAGTGTTCCTGACACAATACCTTAACAAGCCGAGCATATCTATGATGTGATAGTCGAAGCTTCTGTCGTACAATCTTTTGGCTGACCATGCCGACTATCAGCAGCACTAACTCCCAAAAGGATATCGAGGGATAATAGTGAGTCTATTGCTAGGCCGAGCGGCTAGCGGTGGGTATTTAGCCGCTACTGTACCCCGTCCGCTCGGCTAGCACTCCATCGCACTTGTGTCTCATCCGCTCAACCGAGACTCCACTGCGCCTGTCCCAAGTCCTATCGCAAGGCTGAGCGGGGCAGTCGCTCGGCACAAATTCTACATATCTTTATGTCTACTTCCTCATTGAGCGTCGATTGTTCGGCGCATCACTTGAGTCAGAGATGATGTCGAATCGGCCTCCCGATCGGGCCACCTGATCGCCCGACCGACCGATACGCCTATCTTCCATCCGACCATATAATACCTAAGCGTTGACCGCCTTGACTTTGACCTCCATAGTGGTCATTATCCTTCGCAGGGTGGGCCCGTTCTTATCACCGAATCACTAAAAATAATAAAAAAATTCCAACGAATCCTCCTACATCAGTATTTCAGAACTTATCTCTAAATGAGCAGTTGTCACATCAGCATTCCAAAGTCTATCTCTTGCCCCGTCAATCTTCTAAAACATTATCCTTGATACCTCAGTTTCCACATCATCATATCATTTCTTATCTGTGGCACATCAGCATCTTGGAGCATATCCAAATCATATCATAGCCCACGTCAATTGTCATGTCACCTTTCTAGACTAACTCAAATCTGTTGTGATATGTCAGTATTTATTCGACCGATACACTATTCAATCATCCAAATTGTTTGGTTTACAGAACCAATCTTCCGATTGATTGAACCCAAGTTCCTACAAAACTAAGTTATCCATGCAAAATAAAGTTAACAGAGACATCAATACATGCTCTAGGTGTGATAGTTAAACAACTATCTGATCTCAACTTTGAAATCCGAGTTGGTTTCTTAGTCTAATCAATGTCTAACTTTTGTCCTATACTTAGGACATGCTCTCACTATCTTCTTTTTAGAAGGACCTCTCCCCTCTAGAGCTTACCTTATGAATGCATCCTCCCGACTGAGCGTTCCTAGTTAGAATGTCATAGTATTCTTCTGCAGCTTCTCACCAGTCAATGTATCAAGCTTGTCGGCTCCCTTCCCATGTTAAACTTCATGCTTTCTTGCACCTTATGCCAAGGTTTTGTCATCTTCAATGCTCCTTGTCCTTTTCGATCCCTCAGGTGTCCACCCTTCACCGTACTCCACCAAACCTGAGTCATATCTATGTGTTCTCCTAGGTTCCTATACACTTAAGTACACACATTAATACAACAAGACATAATTTAACCATAGTTAATAACATTTCAAAATTATGGATTAACCAAGGACTAACACTCTTGTCACATAGACAGAGTCAATCAATTAGTTTCTCTCTTTTCTAATTTTAACATGCAAAAAGTTATTATTTTGGAAAACCATTATGGCTGTGGGTGAGAGGTATAGAATGTTTTTTTATCTCAAATTATAAATAATTCTAAAAAATAATCTGGTGCATAAAACTCATGTCAATATAAGTTTTAGGGAAGAGTCGGACCGTATTAAATCTATTATATGTAGTCTTACCTTATATTATAAAAAGTTATTTTCACAACTCGAATTTACGATCCTAAGGTCACACAACATTAATTTTATTATTGCACCAACGCTCACCTTCCTCTCAAATGATAAATAACTAATGAAAAAAAATGTATGGCTAAAATCATGCCACTTTGGCTTTAAAAATGATATTATAAAAGTCTCAAATGAGATTTATGGCTAAAATCATCCCACTTTTATATAATTAAATATTTCTATAATAAATTAACGTTCAGCATACAAATTTTTCTTATATAAAAAAAGTACCTTAATTATATTTTCATCAACTATCTGTTGAGAAGATGGTTTCATTAATATTTTAAATTTTACAAAATGTTAATTCATATATTCCTGACTATGACAATTGATTTGTAGAACCATCAAATATCTTATTGTATAGAAGATTATCATTAGAAAACTGTATGATTAACCATTATCAGATTCAACCTAGGGTTAAAATATTCATCTATATTAATTATTTTTTAAATTTTTACAAATAAATGATATACATTTTTTATTTTCTTAGTTGGTTTTATATTACAAAATATCAACTATGTCATTTTTATTTTTTTTAATAATTATTTAAAAATAATTGCCATCGCTCAGTTCAACAGCTAGTTCAGAAGTAAGAAACCTACAAGACCTATAAATTTTCTCGAATAGATATTTTAGGACATTTAGTTCAGATCAAAACGTACAAGTCTTGTACACATCAACTCTGTATTTTCCTTCCAAGGCATTTTTTCTTATAAAAGGGTGAAACTAGTTTCAGTCATGCAGATAATAAGAACTAATTGGCATTTCTGAATTTTGTGTAACAGGTCATCAAATTTGTATCGTCCTTGAGGAGGACAATAGACTTCTGAACTCAGAAGAAGAGTTCATATTACATCTGAAAATAATTGAATCTTAGTACCTCTTTCAGAGACCTTTGGAGAAATGATAGCCTGATGAGAGTTTTACTCCCACAGAGACAATTCCTCAATGGGCTTTGGAGTGCAAAGCAATAAGGGAAAAGACAATGCACTTATCTGATGTTTATGTAGTTATAATTTTATTGTTCATGTCTTTTATATTTTAGTACCCGATTGGGATGGTGAGTGACTATTTGAAATTTTAAGCTCTCCTTGTCCAAGAGGCCTCCTATTTGAAGAACACCAAGCCCATAGAAGAGTGTGAGACATTCTAGCCAATCAAAGGAGAATGTAACCTTGACAGGGCCATAGCTTTGGCCAATGTGTTAAATCATTAATGGATCTCTCATGCAGGTCCCTAAGCCCACGTTGCCGAACAAGGGCAGAACTGTGAAGTGTGCAAACCACCTACAAGAAACTACAGTGAGGGTTACACATCTAATGTCCTAAACTATACTTAGCACTTCCTATTCAGAAACTTAAATGTTAAGGTTAATGAACTTTTGTGGCATCACTTCAGCCTTTTATTTTTTTGCCAGAATTTGTATCAACAACCTGTATTTTAGTTTTCAAAGAAAGGAGACATAAGTTGTAGCACATACATTGATGTACTTAAGCTGCTTGTTATAAACGTCAATTTATGATGTACATGGGAAGACTATCTTCACATGCATGATTATGCCATGGTTTGCCCTAACATTGAATAACTGCTTTTCAATCACATAAACTAATGGCTTCAATAACACTTCGTATTTCAGTGGTGCATAATTTTTGCTGCATTTTGTGATTGGTGCTGCATATTGCCCCACCTGTTTTTTGTTAGTTCCTTGCCCATGGAAAAAAGTTGTATGCTACTTATTACATTGTGACTAATTGGTGCATTCATAAGGAAATATCCTATTCATTGTATCGTGAAGAAGAAATGTGATGTGATGTTTATAGAAGGATTTTCATGTCTGATTGACATTCGTGGCAAATTCAAACCTTGAAGTGCCTAAATTTTCAGACCAAATTTTCTGTTTCGGTCAACCGAAGTTTCTAATCAATCTTAGTTCCCATGTATGTTGCATCTGTTCATTGTATTCAGAAAGCTGGTAAGTCTGTAATCTTGCCATTCTCAAGGCTTTATCTTTTATGGGTGGAGGACATACTGTTTTTTTTGTCTATTTCCGTGTGATAATTCCTTCTAGTTGGAACAATCATGGCTTGATGAGGATTATGAATTTCTCATGCAATTAAAAATTGGAGAAGAGCATTAAATAATCTACAGTTATTATTGCTTTTGTGAGGAACTCTTTCATTCCATTGTTTGAACTCCTTTTATATTACTGAAATCCATCTTGTAGTGTAGTATGGTATATTATACTATTCTTCTTTGCTTTTGCAGAAGAAGAGGATTTTGAGCCAGCACCGCCAAGCCTAGTAAGTAATGAACCAAAGAACCAATTGGATGATGAGGATGCAGACGATGAGAATGTTAAAGAGTCTTGGGAAGATGAGGAAGAACCAATTAATCCAAGTAAAGTAAATTTTCGTTTTTCATGTTTCCCATTTTATAGCTTCATGCGAGCCTTATGTTGTGACAATTTCTTTATTTCAGTAATTCATTAATTTCTATTGTCATACTTCAGTGAGTCACTATCTTGAAGATGAGGTAGGGTTGTGCACCTAATTTATAAAACACAATAACAGAATATTAGTACACAAACTCTCTTAACCCCAATATTTAGGGGGATTACCTGCAAAAGAATAGTTGTCACTCTACATATCTTTAATAGAGATTAGAAATTATCATACTCTTTCAGTGGTCTATGGATACACTTTAATTCACAGAAATAAAACTAAGCCCAAAGTTCAAAAAGATTCTGGAAGCAAATTTCTTAAAACATTTCAACAGCATTGCATGACACTTGATCTGAATAAACTAAACCACAAATTGCTTATGACCCATTTTGGTGATATTTATTATTGATTGGGAGTTTCAAGATAAATTTTCTTCACTAAATATTGTCTCTTGTAATTCTGAAACAGATCTCATAAATAATAAGATAGCGCAAAAGCATAACAGAACTTATATCTAACTCATGTGGAAAAACATAATAGTAAACTACTGGCATGTCGAATGTGGCTTAGGATAGATCCTATATCCATCAGCAGCATCCATCAACTGGGATCACTAAACACTAATAGGTGTGCGCTTAAACAAACAACAAAAGAAGCAAAGAAACAAGTTGATTGATTTTGGGAATGTTTTACAAACAAAGGAAAGTGATGCAATGTTTTTATGCATATATGTCTCCTCATATATCGTTGTCTCATGTGTCTAAATGTCTTTATATACCCACACATCCTTTAATGGCAATATGTCAGATCTTAGAGTCAAAACTATATCCTTGGGTCCCTACTCTTGCTACTTAGTGTTCTTAACAGTGTTCCTAATATGTCAGCTTGAATTTGCTAGTGTCAAGGAATTTTAGGAATTTTTGGAAAGTGAAAATTTTTTGTATTGTCCCACAGATTTGATAACTGCGACATCATCAAACGGTTCCTCCTTTCATTGCTTGGAAGTCCAACATTCGGATATTGTTAAATTTGTTCATTAATTTTAGGAGTCTAGTAATCCTTTAACTGTATTTTCAGTAGGTACCTTGGCAATGCAGCTTAAGGTTCTTTGTATTTCTCTAGTTGTTTCCACTAGTTTCTTTATCTTATTTTCCACTGAGAAGAGTGTTGAAGAACTGCTAATGGAAAATGTCGAATGATGCCCGTTTTTGCAGTAGATGAAAGAGCTATAGTTCTGGTCTCGGTATATATAATTTCAATGGACGACAGCCATGCTTTCCTGCAGCAGGAAACTAAACTTCAACAAGTCGTAGAAAGTGCAACAAAGATGGGTCACAAAGCTGTCACCTAATTCTATACTGATTTGGTTAGTGCGCCACACTGCTCCATAGACTCGTTGAAGAAGTTGATTATCGCTTGTGTAAGGTAGACTTAATCTCAAAAGGTTCGTACTAAGGGCTTAATACAAGATGAACATGAGAACTTAGTTGGTTAGGCTGACCAGGTCAGACGGTTTAGTCAATCTAGTTGATCCTTAGACAGTTTAGTCAATCAGGTCAGACGGTTAGTCCTTTATGTGGGTGAGGAATTGCGTCTTGGTTCTCAATGAGATTCTCTATAATAATAGAATCTGGTAGAGAACGATCTATGATCAATAGGAATAGATGGACTCCTTAAGTTTGCACATTGGGAACTAAAAAGCCAGTATGAAAAAATCCTAGAGATAATTAGCTCCATATTACAATGACAAGGGCCTAATCATCTCAAATGGCAAGCTATAACCTAAATCAGATTCTATAACATAATTAGCGTAAGCCGATGCGTTACTAGGGTTGGAAAGGCCAAATACTAAGGTTTTAAAATTTCAAAACATTTATACTAAAGTGTGACAGATTTAAATACTATGGTTTTGAAGACGATGTCAGGTTCCTGCAGAATCTATATACTACATTTTGGCACTAAATTTAAAAAACAAAAATACGTTTCAAAACTTAAAATATATATATATAACTCCATCTTAATGTTCCAAACAAAAACACTAGAACTTGGACGGCTTAAATACTGCAATTTGGAATATCAAGCATCAAATTTCAAGTCTGAAATATCTGCTTCAGGATCAATGCTACCTCTACTTCATTCAAGATGCAAGTTTTCCTGTTACAAGGGGTGTAGCCACCTTCTTCTTACGTATGCAGAGAAGCTCCATAGATTCAAATAGGGATCCCTAATAGTGTAACGGCAGCTTCATCAGAGTTCCACAAGCGCCTCAGTCACTAGCATTTCCATCTCCAGCTTCTTTGACATTGATTGCAAACTTGTACTCCTGATCGCAGCCTAGATAGGAATCAGAGACGAAGTAGATGGTAAAGTTCTTCTCCCCAACCTCCGAAGGAGCAGTGAAGACGAGCTTGACTTTTATCTTTCTTTGCAATGCTACTCTTTTGATGGCCAACAACTGATTGGTTGAGGTATCACCAACTATGAGCCACCATCCTTCTTCTTTTGGCTTGGGATACCTTGGAGCATCAACTGATCCGATATCAGCACGTCCTTCGTGGTCACGTTCCAGCATAACCTGCATTGTCACATTTTCCCCAGGCCTAATATCTTCACCCTCCAGTACTTCATATGCCATGTCAATATTAGGATAACGGTTGCAGAATCGAGCAATATCAAGCAACTGGGAATCTGACATTTGCAGCAACTCCTGCCTTCGATCATCTTCCATTTCTAACAGATCAACAACAGAATCAATACTCCTCCCAGGGTTTTCTTGGCATCTCTTAACCAACTCCTTAGTGAAATGAGGAATTTGAAAAAGTGCAGAATCCCGATCCCACATGCCCTGGGTGACCATTTGACTCAAATCCATTGCAAAAAGGGCAAGGCTTAGCCATCCATTGCTTGATATAACATCAACCATAGCTTGAAGCAATCTATGAGCAGAAAGGAGAACTTCTCGCTGGTCTGCTGCAAGGTTCCCTACCACTGTGTGTCGTGAGAAGTGAGCTTGCAGTAGAGCATTTGCTTTAACATGAGGATCAGTGCATTTGGGGTTCTCAAAGGAAAACTTCTGATGGTTGATCAACTTTCTAATCAGTTCTTCCTCACCAGGTCTAATGGGAAGCTGTGCATACTCTGTAGCTGATGCCAAGATATCCAGGAGACCTTTCATCTTAGTTTTAGAAGTTATGGAGGAACTGAATCGTTCAATAGTGGTGTAACTGATGTAATAATATGAAGCAATTAAGCCAAGATTCAGGGGTTTAAGGTACATATCCTCCTCAATGGCAACACATCTGCTTGCTTCTAAGTCACTCAGAACATTCTCTACGAGTTCAGAAAGGTGATCAGAGAGATGCCTATGACTGACACCCTGCAGATTATAGTAGTTCGGATTCTTAGTGAGCCTCCTGTACATGAAGGTCCAAGTAAGATAATCAACAGCATCTTGCTTATTCTCTATAACCCCAACTACTACTTCAGCATTCATATGATCATGCAGGAAATGATGCAAATGGCTCTCTACTGGGATGGCCTCAAAAAGGAACTTTTTATAATACTCTTTCCTAGGAGCATGGCATAAGATGACACATATACCAGAATTATCTTTCATAGGTCTGCTGGCATGACCCATCATCTGCAGCAGATCAGTGATTGGATAGTCAGTATGAGCATTCTCTCGTCCATCGTAAAATTGAGTACCCATCACTACCACCAAGTGGGCTGGCAATGACTGACCCCAGCACATTGAACTGGTGGCAACACACACTTGAATTCTTCCACCAAGAAACAATTGCTTTACAACTTCTTGATCAAAGTCACTAAGGCCTTCATGCAAGTAACCCACACCGAGAGGGAGAGTCCTTTTTAGGGTATCTTCCTTGATCCCTGATATGAAAGTTTCCATCTCTTCCTCTGAACCAAGAAGAAAGGCAGGCTTTTCTCCACTGTCAGCGCTTGAGTAAGTACACAGGTCTAATGCAGTCAGCCTTGTATGCTTCCTGGTGGGTACAAATACCAGGGCTGGTTTTCCATTCTTCGAGTGTTGAACAATAGCAGTGTATGTAGGTTTGGTCATTGCCTGCATTCTTGCCTCAAAGTTCGATATGTCCACACCTTGAATATGTATCTCTAAAGGAACAGGACGTACACCAGGTGGAAAATTGAACAAGCCATGAGAAGTAGCACCTATCCATTCACCAACATCTTTAGCATTCGCAAGGGATGCTGAAAGTGCTACAATTCGAATGTTGCTACCAATGTGACTAGCAATACGTCTCATCCTAGAGATGATAATTTCCAAGATGGGTCCCATTTCTCCACCAATTAAATGAAGCTCATCTACAATGAAGAGGCTAACTTGCTGTACTTGCTTACGTTGCTTCCATCTGCGAGAGAGTGCATCCCATTTCTCTGGAGTACTGATTATGATCTGTCCTTTATCAAGCAGCTTCAAGTCAGTAGCAGTCTCTCCAGTCAACTCCACTACACGAATTCCTAAATGCTTTCCAAATTTCTCTTCCCAGTCGCGATACCTTTCTTTCGCAACAGCCTCAATAGGAGCAATATACACAGCTCTCATAATGCTATCAGGCCCTTTCTGATGATTTCGGAGCAATGCAAACTCGCTGCATATAGTTTTCCCACTGCCTGTAGGGGCAGCAACCAAAACATTGTCATCAGTATTGTATAGAACAGTAAACACCTGTGTTTGGATGGGATTGAAATGCTTGAATGCATCATAAAGAGCTTCATATGCAGGATTCCTTAAAGCAGTGACTGGTAGAGGCTGCAAATCCAATAACTCAGTTGCTGGGGGGTACTTCTCTGGTAGAATTAGGTGTCTGAAACAGACAGGCAAAACTGTTTGAGAACCAAGCCACTTATCTGATACTACACGAATGAAATATTGAGGTGGCAACGGCTCATAAATGGGAACATGGAAGTTCAGGATATGATCTTCATCTATGTATTGCTTCTTAAGCATGAAATATTCATGATGAAGGATATACTCACCATCATTATCCTCAACAATAACCCAAAACGGTTCCACATACCCATGAACTGCATCATCCCACTGAAAATCAGGTGTCACAGTCAATTCAAAACTCAGGACAGTACGTGTGATCGGTTGAACATGTGCCAAAAGATTCAATTTTGGCAATTGGTGTATGCATCTGTGAAGCTGCCGACCCATTTTAGGGAAACGAATCAACTCCCCAATCTCCTGGGATGATAGGTCATAATACCTTTCCCAGGACAAATCCTTCTTTTCTAGTTTCATCAGAATTTCATTGGGTATACCAGTGAACTGCCTCAGAGGAGTTTGAACACTCCACATACGCTTGTCGACCATCTTGCAAAGATTAAGAGCTTTTTCAGTTAAATAAGCCCAGCCCCTTTTTAAGACAATCTCAAACAGTGATCTTATGAGTCGACCTGCACTCTGTCAAAACAAATAAATTAATTCATGAAACGAAATGAGATCATGCTAAAAACTTACAAGATAAAAATTATTATAATTATTATGTATGTATATACAAATACCTGTTGAATAAAAACCATATCAGATGTCAAGGAAAGTCCCTCAAGTTTCAATTGTGATATATATGCTTGCAAGAGAACATTGATTTTTGCACTAGGTTCCTCCAAGCTTTCCTTCACAGGAACAGGCACACGGTCCAAGAGTTTTGCCAATTCCATCTTCTCATCTTGGCGAACAGTTACATATTTGAATTCTTCACTAAGAGAGAATAAACGGAAAAGCTCTATATCACCCATTGTTGGCTTTAAGTACTCATTATATGTGGAGATAGTCCCGTGAGTGATATAATAATAACTTGCAATTCTTCCCAGATCTGTGACTTGGAAATACCCACTCTTCCTGTCGTATTTGACTAAATTGTTTTTGTCCAATATGTTTGCAGCAGTGTGAATCTGCAGCAAATAAACAACGCCACAGAAATAAGAACATGCAGGATGAAATATGAAAGAAAGACTAGGCAAATGCAGTCAATAATGAAAGCAAAAGATGTTAGCCCAGAAGAAATGAGAAATTAAAGTAGGGATACACAAAATTCATTCGAGTAAACCTCCAAGAATTGGTATTTCATAGATGACAGATATAAGAAACAAAACTAGGAAATATTGACGACAAGGAAATAATAAAGAAAGCAAACAAGCTAATATAATAACGTGAAGTTTAAGAAATGACATCTTCAAGCAAAGGAAGTTGTCAAAGTAGCATATAACGAGGTGTTTGTCTTAGCTTCCTTTAGATCGGAAAACAAATTGTAGACTCCACTATGGATGTATACAATGTTAATGGTCTAGCAATCCATCTGAAGCAGTATTGGAGAAAAACAAAGGAACTTGATGAGTTATCCAATAAATCCTTGAGCAGCACAAACAGAGAAACCAATTTACCTTCTAAATGTAGGTGGTGAAGTGATTGACTAAGCCACTAGTGCAGAAAAGAAAATAAATTGAAGAATTATTTGAGAGTCTGGAATTTTCAATTACATTTTAAATTTGTTTTTTTATTATTTAATAAATTATTGAGTTATTTAGTAATTTAGGCTTGTAACTGTCCTATTTTGGTAATTAATTAGCAGATGACTGTAGTCTCCATTACAGTCCAACATATTTCCCTATTTGGGCTATTCATTTCATATTTGTCAATAGGGTTGGGTTTATAAAAGAAATCTAAAGTCCAGTAAAGAACATCTTGCAATTAACAATAATTTCCAATTTTTTCTCTATATGTGAGTTTTCCTCTCCGTGAGGTTAGTTTATTCATTTGTCTGTTGTGCTACATTACACACACATTGTTGGGGTGGTGAAAGATTGCAAATCAACCAAGTGTTGTGGTGCTTAGTATTAAATATCGTTAATATTGTGAATCACCACTAACCACACATGGCATATTAAATGTGTATAATCTATCCTTACTTCGATTACAGTGTCAAAGACAAATATTAGGCACTACTGACTTGTGCCACATATTCTTTTATCACACTTAAATCAAAGTGGCCATGTTAGATCCAACAGTAGATGTTTCATAATGAAACAAACCTTAAGGTCTAATATTTGAGCATTATACATATATAAATTTCCTGACATTCATTTGGCCTTAAGTAGCATAACAAGGCAGTAAAAAATTGGCAATTAGCAAACAAATGTTAAATATAAAGAAGGTAAAATCCATAGATACTTAAGCATTTGTCATTTTCGCTTACCAGATCAGCTCTTCTTTCCTCTAATGTTTTGTCTTTATCAAGAATATCAGCTGGCAAACCATACAAAGTTGGGTTTCTAAGCATCCGAATGTAAAGGTAAGTATACCCTATCCAGGTACATGCTTCTCTGGCATTTTGAACTGTTCCCAAAACTATCTCTGCATTTAACTGGTCAGCCAATTTGGATACAAACTGACTCTCAATGGGCAACTGTTGGTTCATAAGGGAGAGATAATACTGTAGTTCACTGTGACCAGTTAAGATAATACCTTCTCCATAAGAGTCATACTGAGGCCTTCCTGCACGACCAAGCATCTGCATGACATCCAATGGACTTAGTTCAGTCCAAGCTCCTTTTTCAGGGTTATATATCTGTGTGCCTTTTATGATGACTGAGTGTGCTGGCAGATTGACACCCCAAGCAAGAGTAGCAGTAGAAACCAACACCTGTACATGGCCATCGGCAAAGAGCTCCTCAACAAGATCTCGATCAACTCTTGCCATACCTGCATGATGAATAGCAAACCCGTATGGAAGGAGATCTTTAAGATCAATGCTCTTGACAAATTCAGTTTGGCTGTTAAGAATTTCACGGCTTGCACTGTCATCCTTTAAGAAGCGGCTTACTGTGTCATTAGCCAAGGCAGTATCACGTATCGCACGAGCAGTTTTGGCTGTTTCCTTCCTTGAATGAACAAAGATAAGCACTTGATGCTTTCCTGCTGCAGCCATAACCTTTTCATAGCATATTTCATTCATCAATTGAAAACGTTGCAACGGTTTCTTGATCGTGATGCCAATATATTGTTGTGCGAGAGGACAAGGCCTGTAACTATTGTCAAAATGGAAAAGTCCTTTTGATGGATGAACACGTAAAAACAATGCCACATCTTCGTAATTTGGGAGAGTAGCTGATAAACCAACCAATCTAATTAATTCCTTTGTCGTTTCAATCTGTCTTACTGTCCTTGCAACAATACTTTCTAGAACAGGACCTCGATTATCATGCAGAAGATGAATCTCATCGATTATGAGTAGCTTTACAAGTTGTGTATAGGTTCTATCTCCAGATTTTCTTGTGACAATATCCCACTTCTCTGGTGTGGTAACAATAATCTGAGTTTCTTCAATCTGTTGGCGTGTGAGGTTTTGATCTCCACTAAGTTCCTTCACAACAATATTAAAAGATTTTAAACGTTGTGACAAGTTACCAACAACTTCCGCAACCAAAGCTTTCATTGGGGCAACATAAACAATCTTGAACTTGCTAGTGTCTAAGATCCCATCCTTCATATTTAAGCCAAGCTGCTGTAAAATGGTGAGCATAGCAACATTTGTTTTCCCAGCTCCAGTAGGCGCACACAGAAGTATATTTTCAGCTGTAAAAAGAGAAGTTTCATATACCTTACTTTGGACTCTATTCAGCTGTTTCATCCCTTCAAATGCAGGCTGTGCCCAACCAGGTAAGTCTGATATCTTTACAAGTTCCTCTCCAGGAGCAAATGACTTTTGTTTTAGCGCAGGCACATGAACTTCCTCATAGCCCTTGTGGGGAGTTCTATATGAACCAGGAGGAAGTTCACACTTCCTGTTTGCCATCAAAAGACCACCCTGATTGAATGCAATGCTATCAAGGTCAAGCAACTGCCTTTGCCCCTTCAACCACCCACTGTCTGTGGAATGCCCAGTATCAACAGTCCTCCGATCTCGATCACTCTCTCCACCGCCATGTTCATCTTTCAATCGCCTAGCTTCCTCTCTTATACTCTTCTCCAAGTTCTTCTGACGTTCCTTTGCCGATGCTCTAGTGGCATGCAGCTGCTCCAAGATTGTGGCTAGGCTGGGGCCTGTATTTTCCATTTCTTCCTCAATTTTCTTTCGCTGGTCTTGATCCTCAGCCCTAGCCAACCGAGTACACCAGACTATCTTGAGCCGATTCCGAAGCAACAACTTCACAAGATGAAACTTGTCATAGTCCAGCAGCATTACAAGCCGGTTCTCGACATCCCTATCATCACCTTCAGCAAGTATTTTCAGCACTTCTTCAGCAAACTTCTGGCTTTGTTGTGGATCTATATCTTCATAAGCTTGAGATATCTTCCTCTGAAGCCAGTAAGCATCAATGTCTTGGACATTAATAGTTAAACCCTCATTAGTTTCTTCAATGTCCTCATCATCAATCCCACCCATCTGCATAGCACCAGCATTTTGTTCCTGAACATCATCATCATCTTCTGATTCCTCTTGTACCTGTTCATATGGCAGACATTGAGCTGTCATGTTTTATTTGGAAAAAAAAACCACAGAATCCTAATGTTAAAATAAGTTAAAGCATTTGAGTACCTGATCAAAATCACTTTCCTCTTCCTCCTCATCCTCTTCGAATTCAACAGCCACGCCCGTATCATCAAGTGCCTCATCTTTACCATCTGCGATGGCTGAATCAGCCAAGCTGCCATCCTGGTAATCCGTAATCAATCTACCAATGGAGACAAGTTGATCAAACACCTGGTTGGATATTTGGTTCAAGAGCTTCTCGATCTCCTTCTTCTTGTCTGGATTTTTTATCTTTTCATTCTTCAAAACCGCCAAGACTTCATCTGCCGCCCCACTGAGAATATCCTGAGGCTGCCCGCCAAACTGCAGCTGGATCACGCTGAGCAGCGCCTCATAAGCTGCACGAGTCTCCTTGGTTTTCGGTTGGTACACGGCATCGTCCGTGAGGGAAAGCACGCTCTCGTCCTGTAGCCGACGGCGCTTGCTGTCCTTCTTTTGCTCCGGCTCGAGTGCCGGTTCCCGCTCCTTCTTTTTCTTCGACTTCTTGAGCTTCTCTTCGAGCTCAGGGGGCTTGCCACGGGAAGCACGATCCCCGAAGCTCTTGGGATCAATCTTCCCCCACAGGGATTCGGGTTCTCCGGTGGGTTCATGGGTGTCTCGAGGTCGTGAGTCGGTGGTCAGCACGAGGCTCGAATTGGCACGGTACTCGTATTGCTTGAACCGGGCATGAGCCTCAGCACCACCACCGAGATGAGCCATGGCTGGAGCACTTCGACAAGATCGATCCGAAACAAAAGTTAAGCTGCCGAACAACGAGAACAGGACCAAACTACCAAGAAGATAGCAGGGAGGAGAATCGAGAAGAGAGACGTTGACGCCGGCGGACGTCTAGGGCTTCTTCGCGGTCGCACCTCCTTCAAACAGGAAACCCTAAACCGTGCCCTATTTCTAATACTCTGCAAGAGAATCGACCGAATTAATAAATACGGTATTGTAAGATATTTTTTTCGATGGTATGAAAAATTTAAGATATTAGGCTGCTGTGCTATTTGTAAATTTTTATCCTAATAATTGATGAAAAAATTTTATACTATATATAAGTTATTTCAAAATTAATTAGTTTGAATAATTATATACTTAAATTAAAAAAATTGGAAATTAACAGAGAGGGGACGGAATCATTGTTTGGCCACAGATGAATGATTTTTAAAACTTGATGAGTATGTATTTGACATGAAATGTATACTAGATATTAAGCTAAGCTAATCAAGATAAATATCATTAAATATTATCTAACAATTTTAAGTTTATCATACAATTATAGTGGACATGCATTAACTAATTTTCTTTTTTAAATTATTATTTTTATATTTTAGTTTATATAGAGATCTAGTCATTAAAGTTATTCCAAAATATAGTTTATCAGGATATAAGAAACATACATTATTTACTATGTCATGTTCGAAGTTAGATGCTCCCCCCCTTCGCTATTGCTTTCTTCAAATGTAACTTCCATTTCATCGATACTTTCTTCTTGGTGACTCGCCAAGAGTGCTAGTCCGGCATACTCCTCCAGTTCGGACTCCGATGATGACTCATCTCGTGTTGCCTTCAGAATTTTATGCTTTGGTTTGCTTGGCCCTTTGCTCTTCTCCTTCTTCTTTTTGAACAATCATCTTTGATGTACCCTTCTTCTTGAAAGTTGTAGCACCTTACTTTTCGTTTTCCTGGAACAAACTTCTTGGCCTGTGACTTTTTAAACTTATTAGATTTAAAAATTTTAGTGAATTTTCTTACCATGAGGCTGCTTTGTCTTCGTCATTCGATGAGTCTGGGCTTCTAGTGCTAGATTCTGACTTGGTCCCTTTCTTTGTCCTACACATCAAGACTCTTGTAATTCAAAAGTAGAAAAAAGACTTTCTAATATACTTACCTCGAGATCTTTAGAGATATAGTAGGAGTCAACTATAGATGTCCATTCCGGTGTTCTCGGAAAACGCATTTAAAGCATACCTTTGCGCATCCCGACTAGTTATGGTTTCATCGAGGTTTGTTAATCCAGTGATTAGCTCTTTGATTCTTCCATGTAGATGAGTAACTGATTCACCTTCTTCCATTTGGAGGTTGCTGATTTGGTTCCAGAGCAAGTCTCGTCTTGCGAGTTTTACTTCCAACGTTCCTTCGTGTATCTCCAGGAACTTCTCCCAAAGATCTTTTGATGATTCATAGGTTCCGATTCGACTGATTTCCTGGGGTGGAAGTATACTCAGCAGGTGGAACTCGGCTCGTCCATTTACTACGAAGTTAGTTTATTCTTTTTTGGTCCACTTAGTATTCCTCCTTTTCATTTCCGTATTGATCTTTCGGAGCTATAAAACTCTATTTTATTATTAAAAGTAATTCAAAATCGGTCTTAAAAAATATCTCCAGTTGTTTCTTCCATATTGCAAACTCCCCCTCAAATTTAAGCGGATAGATGCTAGGTCCGGCCATCGTCTTTGTACTTCAGTCAATGGTTAGTCCTTTTGAAGTGGTTGGGCTCTGATACTATTTGTTGCTATAGTGGAGCTGGTAAGAAGATGATGAATTACCTATAATCAAAGTTAAAATAAATTTCTTATTTTACTATCATAGTAAGAATGTACCATTAAATTAAGTAAATATATAGACAATCTACATTGATAAAACAACTTAAAAAGGATAAGCCAAAGTTTTTATTTTGAAATTAATTAGTTCGAATAATTATATACCTGAATTAAAAAACTGAGAGGGGACGACGGGATCATTGCTCGGCTAAAGATCAATGATTTTTCAGACTAGATGAGTATGTATTTGACATGATATGTATACTAGATATTAAGCTAAGCTAAGCTAATCAGGGTAAATATTGCTAAATATTAGTTAACATTTTAGACTATATGTACAAAGATTCACCGTGGAAATAGTTTATAGATGTGAGCGAACCTTTTCGTAGTGTCCTTTGATATAAGATATATGAGCAATTATCTTTAGTGTCAACTATAAAATTTAACTACATAATTATTAATGATTTTTTTTTGTTTGCAATCTCATTATCTTATATATATGCTTTGACTCTTATCGGTTGAACCCTAAAAGGGTAACATAAACTTTCGATCATGGATGTTGTGAGTTTTATGATCATGGGTGGTGAGTAATCAAAATAAGACTTATCAACCCCTAGTAATTAAATATGAGCATGTATCGCATAATCAATTCAATTAATGGCCACTTGGATAAAAGTTATACATAGTAAAAATCAATTAAGAAGAGTTTTCAAATTAGTGTTCCTTCAAATACGTCGGTCGATTCTTATGTAGAGTAAAAAAACTTATAGGGAATTCATGCACACTATGGCAAAATAGATTCAACAACTTTTTAAAGTAAAACACTTCAAGCATAATGTCTACTAAAGCCATAGAAAAGTTCTATAGTGAAAATGAGCCGATAATCACATGGTAGATTTATAAAATTAAAATCATAGAGAAAGACAATAGCCTAGTTTCAAGTAGGACTATCAAAATGGATAAAATTAAAGCACAAAATTTATCCAATCTTATTCACTAATATTGGTCTATTAAAATGTTGTGGCAAGGGTTTCATAAAACCCATAACTTCTAAAATAGTAGGTGGGTGTAAATGAACCAAGATACTCATAAGCTATTCGAAGCTCAATTCGATAAAAACTCGTTTAAGCTCGTTTAATGAGGCTCGTTAAGATAAACAAATCAAGCTCAATCTTCACAATATGTGGTTTGTTAGCTCGTTAACATATTCATTAGTAAGCTCATAAATCAACTTTTAAATAAAATAATAATAATTTTGATATTGAATTTATAGATTTTCACTCTATCTACAAAAAAAATATAGACAAATATATTAAATTTATTTATTAGACTAAAATTATAAATTTTAATATGAATATTATAATTTTCTTTAAATATATAATTTAGTTTTTAATAAATATTTAAAATTATAATTTATATTTGTTAAGCTCATTTATGCTCGATAAAAGCTCGAATAAGCTCGTGAGCCATGAATATATTCGTTAAATAAAGCTCGAGCTCGGTTTGATTAATTTATAAACGAGTCAAACTCAAACATTCAAGAGTTTAGCTTAGCTCAACTCGACTAGATTACACCCCTAGATAGTCACGATGTCTTAGTGTATGTTAGACTTGTATTCCTAACTAATGAAGAGAGGTATTGTTGTGAGATTAAAAAAATTTAATCACTTATCACTATGTTTAACGTTTAGGATTTAGGTTTAACGCTTGACATGAAATGCATGTAGTTTGAGGGAGTAATGATGGATAATTAAGAGTTAATTATCTTATTAATTATTTTGACTAGGAAGAAAATTAATTAAGTGTTAATTTATTCAATTAAATAGTGAGAGATGGATTATAAAATTAAGGGTTAATTCATGGAATTAAAATTTAAAGGATGAAAATACTTAATGATTAATTAAATTTTAATTTAAAATTTAAAAAAAGTCACTTAGAAAAAATGATAAACCCAGATAGCCTTGGGATGGCCGACCCGTCCCCACAGACTTTTCTTACCGATCACTAAGGAAAATCGGAAAGCATTCGTAACAAACAGCTCAAAAACTCAACATCCTTTGATTGCGCGCCCATCTTGAGGAAAAATTCTTACAAATTTGTCATAACTGAGAATCAAATCATGGGTACCTGGGTGACAATCTGAATACCCTGCCGCTACACCATAGCTGGGGGCTAAAAAAAGTCATTTAGAGAAATTAAAGAAATTAGTTTGGAATAGAAATAATTTAGTAAATAATTGTACAAGTTACAAAAATATAAATCATTAAGAATCTATAAGATTTTAAAATATCTAGTTGACAGAAATTATAAACTAGTCTTAATTCTCAACTTGTTGAATCCAATACTATGACAACTATAAGAAGATGATTTAGAATTATTAAATTGATAACCTTATATGAGATCTATAGCTTCTAGTTGTTTATAATCCTTAAGGTGGTTGAATAGGTCAAGTTGATCTTGCAAATGGCCAAAAATTAAAAGATGATGTTATTTTATGATCGAAACATCATCTTATTATATTTTTAATCCCAAAAATATTCTTATTTTAGTAATGGTATAACGGTTTTATTAAAAATTAAATATAATTGCTTTTTAGAATGAAAATAAAACCAGATACTATTTTAATATATTTTTTTCAAACTGGAGTATCCTTTGAGGATGATAAAAATTAAGTGTCCTTTAATTTTTACCCAAGCATAATATATCACGATGAGAAACAAAGAAATTTAATAGTTATGAAACAAATTTAATTTAGTTGACGTATGTTAAGGTTCATTTTTTTTCTCTCTCAAAAGTTTCCGATACCATTTTAGTTGACGTACGTTGAGATCCACTTTTACTTTCTCTTAAGTTTCCAGTAAGTCCTCACGGGCTTAGTCGGTCAATAGATTTTAAGATTAATTTTTAATCGATACAAAATATATTATTAGATGTCTAATTTTTTTTATACATATAAAAGATTGTTGTGTTAAAGTAAAATATTTTTATGATTTATTTATCTATTTTTATCACAGAAATGATAATACTAAGTCATTCATTGGATATAAAAGTTCATTATACTATAGTAAAATATTTTCATGATTTACCTATCTATATATTGTATTATGAAACTTATTTGATATTAAAATTTCTTTTCATCGTAGCATTTTTTTTTTATAATTTAGATATCATCTAACTTTATGATCCAACTAATTTTGTAGGGACTTACTTGGTTGGTCCCACAAAAATTTTCAACCATCAATTATGGTAAATCAGATAGCTTAGATGGATCTAACGATCTCTTTAAATGTAATATATTTTGGGTGAAATTTGAATCCTCATTATTTAAAGAGCTCGTCCTATTATGTACCACCGCATTATCACCCCGAGGGCATTTTAACACGACAACTATAGAGAAAGCTTTTGATCATGAAATGTTAATTCACAAGGGTGAGTCAAGTACAACACATGAGTACGAAGCTTTTGATCATAAAATGTATAAATCAAAATTCATATTATATGTTTATCAATCTATTTATAATTCTGTTTATAGGCCCACATATAAATTTATTTTTAAATTTATCATTAATTTTATCTATATTTCATATCTATGTATTATTTTACAATAAACAGTCACAAATTTTAAAAATACTAAAAATAGCTATTTTTTAAATCCATAAGAACAATTCAATTACCATTGAGATGAATAAATATTCACATAGATAAATGTAACCACACATTACGATTTCAATTTTCTTTTCCATTTAATAATTTATTCATCCATTCTCTTGCTATAACATGCATGACTTCAATTGTTTGTGATAATTCTTTGCTCTTCCTATTAGAGCAAATCCGTTAAAACTTTAATTCTTTGATCTTTCAAACTATTGACCGTGTTGAAATTCATACATCATTTCTTTACATGAGTCATCCACATCATATTATTGTAGCTAATTTGTCACCATCTAACAAATTTACCACCCACAACATCACATCATAATTGAAGATTGAATGAAGAATGAATAACATGATCATCAACATTTTTATCTTTCTTTATTGTTCTTGTTCATATTACAATAACCAATATTAATATAATAAATAGATCCAACAATCCCCCACATGAATGGAGATAAGGTATGTGATATCATTCAACAGTTGAATCCAATATATGATAGGTAGGTTTTACCCTTTGAACCTTTCCTTGTGAAGATCTGTTTGTTTATTAGCTGATAGTAGACACGATGCCCTTAAACTATTTTGTCGTATGTGTAAGCATTGACATATTTCACCCAAAACTCTCCCTAATACAACTCAGTTTTTATGAGTGTATTTATTCTTGGCTATGAACACTCCTGGTTTTATGAGAAGTCCTAAGATTTGTGCCTCTAATTTTCTTCAAAGCGACCCCACTTCTTTCTCACATGAATGATCTCTTACGAGTATTCCACATTACTCTTCTTAGATCATTAAAAGTCGTAAGCTTAACCTCCATCTTTCACTGATCCATTAGATCGTTCCCCCATAACGAGTAATTTTGTCTGTATAATTAGGTTTGAACCTAGTTCTTGGGATTTGCAGTCTGCATAGGTTGAGTTTTTTTGCACCAACATTTCCCATCGGCACCAAGCTCATCCCTCGCGATGAGCTTGTGACTTACTCTATGTTTAATCCTTTGGTTAACGGATTTACTAGATTATCCTTTGACTTCACATAGTCAACAGTAATAACTCCCATTGAGAATAGTTATCTAATGATATTATGTCTACAATGTATATGTTTAGACTTATTATTATATAGATGGCTATGTGCCCAACTAATTGCTTATAGACTATCACAATGTATGCAATTGTTGGCATCAGTTTAGGACATCTCGGAATATCTTCTAAGAATCGATATAGTCATTTAGTCTCTTAACCACATTTGTCAAGAGCTACCGACTCAAATTCCATCGTGGATCTGGTTATTACCATTTGTTTAGAAGATTTACAAAAAATGACTGCACCTCCCAGAGTGAATACATATCCACTCATAGACTTAGAGTCTTTTATGTTAGATATCCAACTCGCATCGCTATATCTTTCTATCACAATAGGATATCTCGTATAGTGCAATCCATATTCACGAGTATACCTTAAGTACCTCAATACTCTTGTTATCCCTTTCCAGTGCTCAACACTGGGATTACTCATGTATCTACTCAGTTTACATATTATGTAGGTCAAGTCTGGTCGTGTACAACTCATCAAGTACATCAGACTTC
>JBBMJZ010413106.1:13716058-13732553 GCA_037833815.1 Zingiber zerumbet | reverse complement strand
AAAAAAGTGTTTGATCTTGGAAAAAAAAAGAGATTTTCCCTCCCCTCTACTATAAAGTAATAGTTTATGTTTATTATTATAATTCTTCTATTTTTTTTCATCTAAACCGACGCTTTATAGTAACTACAAACTTATAGTTATTATATAATTTTAATAGCTATAATATCATAACTGCTACTACTAAGTTGTCACATAGTTTTAGTAACTAAGGTTATATAGTTGCTACAACATGAGGGAAAAAAAATTAAAACTAAAATTATTTGGAGCTTCTGAAAAAAATTTAGATAATATTTTTTAGCCTAAAATCTAGTTGTTACGAGTTCTACCTTATAACAAGTTGTAGATATTTGAACAGTCTTCAATTTGATATATTATACGTCTCATAGTTTAACCCAAGTAAAAAATTATAATCTCTCAAAGTTTAAGGTTTAACATTCACATTATAACCGTTATAGTTTCGTAGCTGCTACAACTATGTTACCATATAGTTATAGCAATTATGAAACCTTAGCTGCTACAATGTGACTATAAACTACTAAATTTTAAAAGGTCATAACTTTTAACTCGGATTGAACAACGGAACAAACAATATATCAAATCTAAGTTGATTCAGATGTCTTCGATTTGATATATTGTGAGTCTCATAATTTAATACGAATCAAAAAGTTATGTCATCTTAAAGTTATAACTTATAGTTATATTAACTACGGTTTCATAGCTGATACAAGTTACAATATATATATTAGATAAACTTTAAAAGATTGTAACTTTTAACTTAGATTGAATCACGAGGTGCACAATATATCAAAATGAAGATCTCCGAATGAAGTTCGATTTGAGATATCGTGCATCTCGTGATTTAACCAGAATAAAAAATTATGGTCTCTTAAAAAAATTTAGTTCAGTTGTAATAATTATGATATTATAGTTGTTATAATTGTATAGTAAGTTTATAGTTGCTACAGTATGTTGATTTAGATAAAAAAAATAAGAAAAATAATAATGAAAATAAATTATTATTTTATAATGAAGGATAGTTATATATTTTATAGTAACTTTTTAATAATAAATTAACATAAAATGCCTTTTCAATGATCAGAGTACCTTTTTAATTTTGACCTCAATACTTTGAAAAAGATGTGAACGGAGTGTGTGTGTTTTTTTAAGTCAAAAGTATGATAATTTTTGGTGCATTGGACTTCAAATTGCTCGGGCTTTTGGTGCAGAGGTTAGGCATTAATTAAAAATTTAATACTTGAATCCCAATTATGATATATTGTAGTATATCATAATTATAATATAAAGATAATTTTATCAAACACTAAGGATTGAAAGAGAAAGTTTCTGAAATTTGGGACCATTTTAAAATCAAAATTGAAATTGAAATTTTCCCTTTAAAAGGACAGCTTCGCCCATCCTCAACCCTGCCGGCCTTTATACCGTCCTCCTACCTGTTTAGTAGCGGCCGATGCCGCCTCCTCTCATCGCCCAAAGTCTCAAGAAGCCCCGCATTGGGAGCGATCGCTGTGGCTGGCGATACCCTCTCGCTTGATCTCCGTCCTAAGCGGAAGCGCTATCCTCTTCTCCCTCACCTGCTTGATTCTGGTGAGATCTCGTCTTCCTGATTCCTTCCTCGCTCTTTTGATTCATGAAATAAAGCCCTAGGGCCGCCCGCCGGCTGTTTGTTTGGATTTGCAACCCTAGGCTTTCGCCCCGCGTAGGATTGTTGCGATTTGCCATTATTTCGGTAGATTACTTGACAAGAGAACGCGCCTGGTTGTCGATAGGCAATTCATGGCTTGATATGTAGGCAGTTCTGTATTTCCTGGGTGTTGATAATCTTTGGTAGTGTAGAGAAGGTAATCATTTGCTTTTGTTGTGATTGCTTCTACTACTGATGATAGTTAGCTTGGTGCTATAGTCTGAACAAGGGATTTGTTTGGTTGATTAGAGTATCTATGCATAGTAACATGTTTAATGGCATTCGACCAAACTTGTGTGTTGTGGTCTTGTGGATGCTTGAGATTCGTAGCTGCTGGCGAAAAAACAGTTGAAGGCTTTTTATATCAATTATCTAGATCAGCATGGTCTTATAATTTATAAAAAAAATTAAATTTATTTCTTATTTTTTTTATTCAAACACATACAAAACATAGTAATTTATAAATTGTTATAATCTTAAATAATTCATAATAGGTTAAAAATAAAAAAACATAAGTTCCACATATTACATAAATATTTAACCTAATTTATAAGAAAACAAGGTTGTTAGTTGAGCTCAATAAAAACTTCCAACTCGGCTCGATCTTGATAAGTATGCTAATAAATCAGGTTGAATAAGCTCGATAAGTTTTCTAATAAACAAATTTGGGCAAACTTGATAGGTAAATAAACAAGTTTGAAAACAGCTTTTGGGTTTGCATAAAAAATTTGGGGGTATTTTAAATTAAATTTTAAAATGAAAATATCCCTTAAAAAGGACCAGCTTGGGTCGGTGGCGGCTTCACCCATCTCCTCAAGACTGACGGCCTTTTCTGCCCTACCTGTTTAGCGCTCCTCTATCACCCTAATTTTGTTGTTGCCGCCGTCTGCGCAATTGAGGTTTTGATTCTGTCCTGTGTTGCCTTGCTATGCACTATCGTGTTTGGATTCACGTTGTTGATCAGACACATTGATTTGTTGAAATATTGGGATTTCGGTTCCTTAGGCATAAAATTTGGAGAATATTTCTCTGCACTTCTCCTTCACGTAGCATGCTTTAGGGTTGTTTTCTTAGCATAATTTTAATTATTTTGCACTTCGAATTGAACTAGAGTTAGGATGCTTGCATGTGGTCATGTTCCATAATCTGTTGTATTTGTATAATTCATGTATTTGTGTTTCGATTTATGGTTGTGCTTCTTGACCACAGAGGGTTCCAACTGCATTGTGAAGCGATGGCAAAAGAAAAAAAGCGCGCAAAGGAGTAAGTTGTTTCCCTTCTTTCTCCCCTCATCTATCCTTTTCTAGAATCATGCATTTCCCCCTGTTCCATTCTCTCTGTTACATTAACAGTCGATGGTTCAGCTGCATGAGTTCATTGGATCTCTTTTATTAATTTTCATCAGTTTCTGTTAGCCGAAATGATAACTCTGTTTGATTTGCAAGCTTTTGATAAGTGTGAACCAGTGGTTGGAATTGCAAAATTAGCAGCTAGAATTGCAACCGCATGCAAATGGAAGTAGAGACCCATTAGTTGGGTCTATAGGATACCTGGATTATCAAAAAAAAAAAAAAAAAAAGAGACCCATGCTTTATGTAACATATGAAACAAGAAGTCTATCATCCTTGCTTGCAGATGTTCACTATTAATTTCTAACAATAAACTTCAACTTCCTTAAGCTGTTTTTAATCACTTTGTTTTTATGTATATGGGGTGATTATGCTCACCCCAGGTGCCCCTCATAATCTGTCCCAGGTTATGTGAAGGAAGGTAAATCACGAGGTTAGCTTATAGGCAACCACCAAGTGGCTAGGGGCTTTGTTTTTGTCTATATGGTTGCACAAATAAAGGATCTATGATGATGATATTCTTCTCTAAGGACTCTCAATCTATTTCTTGTTAAACAAAAGGGACATCGGTTGTTCTAAATTGTGATCCTGATTGTTTGAAAACACTGAACATGTATAAACATATCATATAGATGCTTATTTAAGTTAAACTGATACCTTAATTAATCTTAAAAATGACCTCCTGACAACGATATGAACCTAGCCTTTTAGTGTGATTTATGTTTCCAGTTTTCCATGCAGTGGAATAAGATTCACATTACTAGCTCAAATTGAGTTTGACACATGACTTATGTTATGGCAACATAGATAAAATGTACTTGATCCAAGTACTTGTTTAAAGATCTTCACAGATATTACTTTTTTACATATTATTTAGGAGTTCCCTCTTCCCTTTTTGATAGATCTAAAGGTGAATTTCTAATGAACTTCATAAATATACTGAAAACAAATTATTCCCTCTATGAATAATGCTTTAGGCCTATCGAAGCAAATACTCTGATGAATCTAAAAGTAAATAATTTTATATATCTAAAAAGTAAATACTTCCATCGACATGAAATTTCCATGTGTTTCAGTATCTCTACAAAAATGATGATTCTTATAGTTAACTTGTATATGAGTTATCTTCTAGATTTTGTTGCATGCTTATATTATTCAGTGACTCCCTTCCTCTTTTGATAGATCTAAAAGAAAATTTCTATTGAATTATATAAAGCTGCTAAAATGCTCAAGCTTCCTGAAATAGAAAAAAGATATTCCAGATGCTATCTTATTGTTTTTTTTAAAAAAAAATTGTCCTTTCCACATTGTCAACGTTCAATATTGTTGGATACACTACCTTCATTGCTTACATGCCATCAACATTGTCGAACATGTTTAGATGTAGGCTGTACAAATTAGTTTCTTCAACATGCTGATTATTTTGCAAATTATCATCTAGTGAGTGTAAGCTTAATTCTCTTCTGCAGATCTAATTCTTCAATAAAGGATTCCAAAAGCTTTAATCGCAAACTAGAAAAGAAACAAAAGTTCTATGCAAGTAAGTTGTTTTTCATGTGGATCATTGTTGCTTTGTATTTAGATATAAGTTTATTCATTTCATTTGTGTTTGTTGATACTTACCAAGCAATTCAGTTGGTTCTAAAGCAAGTTTAGTTATTAATGACATGGATAGATATACTATCTTTAGGACTTCAATCAAGTTGAAGATAATAGGATAATGAAACTTTGTTAAGTTGCTAATTTCATAATATTATGTTGACTTGTTGGCAAGATAAACTCGAATTAACGTCAATAGTGGTATGATACAACTCTAATAAAAACCAAATTGACTTAAATTTGTGTCTAACTCAACCTAACTTATAATCAACCTCTAATTGCAATTAAATCTCCTCAAATAAATTAAATATAACCTCAAAAATTGACCATTACACCTTCATTACTTCAATTATTATTATTTTTGACAATTTATCCTTATTTAAAATTTAGGGATAGCAAACTTAATGTCCTACTTGTAGCTTGTAATGATGTATATGATAACATGCCCAACTATCTGGATTTGAAATTTATTATATGGTCTATTGTTATTTACTTTTCATATGTGAAACAGAACTTGGGTCAGTTCATGTTTGGAACGTTGACAATGTGGAAAGGACAATTTTTTTAAAAATCACCAGCATGCTTATGCATGGGAACGTTGACAATGCTTAAAATATTATTACCATGGGAATATTTAAATTGTTTGAGTATTGCTTATGCATAACTGAGTTTTCATGCTGGTGATTTCTTTTATTTTGATCAACTTATCATAATCATGAGGTTGTGGTATTCCTTTACCCTCTACGATTGTAATTTAAATGTGTTTGGCTTCATCAAGTAAATTTGAACCTGAAAAAAAGGATCTAATTTTGATTTGATGTCATCATTTCAGAAGTTAAAGATGCTGTTGTTTCCTTAAGTGCAAAAAAATCAATTGGCAAGGTAACTGAACTCTATTTTCTTTTACTGTTTTGGTTTCTTGCTTAGTCATTGTTTGATCGTGATAAATAATGTTAGGGATGGCTCTTCTATTATTTGTATCAGCAACTAGTATATCATTAGGATTTTTGAATGATAGGGTGATATCACTGTTAGTTGCAAATATGTTTTCATCCTGAAAATTGCTTAATCATTCTTGACAATATTCTGAAAATACTTCAGTACCTTGGACATGTTCTCCAACTTAAACGTTGCCATTATTTTGTGAGAATTTGCTAAAAAAAATTCTGTGGTTTTTACAAACTAAAACACTCAACTCCAACAAATTCTTCATGGTATGTAACTATGATAAATGTGAAAAAGTTGTCATTATGAATTCAGTAATCAATATCTAGTCGTGCTTTTAGGTTTATATTACACTAATCATTGTACTGGAAAATCAAAACATATTAATTTATCATTATGTCAAATTCCAATCATTAGAAAAATTATAATTAAATTCACTGAACTAATGTTGATAGTTTTCGAAACCTACCATTGTAAAGATAAATATGATACAAAATGTCAGATTACTTTTAAGGACTTTATATATGAATATGACATATATTGTCAGATTACTAGTAAGGACTATATATTGGAAGTATTGCCAGTTAGACAAATTGAAGTCGTACAATGTACCCATGAGTTAACACTAGATCATGGCAAGGAGGAAGCACACACCGCAGCAAACTACTCTCGATTGACATATTACATAGTTAACAAGTATATGTTAGTCGGCTTCGTCAAATGTTTTGGGAAGTTAAAGGAGACATTGCATTTATACTGTATATGGAATGGGCTCTAGAACTCTTCCAGATTATAATCCTGCGTTCCAAAAGTGGCTGGATCAAAAACTACGAGATTATAATCTTGAAGTTAACTGGTCTTGTTTATGCAGAAAAAGAGAGAGAGAAGACAGCGTAAGTTGAAGGCATATGATCTTTCAGCCCTTTCCGAATTTCTTCCAGATTTGAATACCATCCAGAGGCCGATTAGTTCCAAAAACTCGAAGCCAAACTCCAAGGACAGGCAGAAACTAGTGTAATTACTTGAACTCTTATAATTTTCTTTCCGTTTCTACTATCTTCACCTCCTGCTGATGCGATGCATTTTATAGCCAAATAGAAGGTGCTCACTTGAAGCGGGTGTTGGATGATCCTGTGTTCCAGATGGACCCTCTCGCTGCCATCCACGAACATCTAAGGAGGACTCAGCCTCCTCCAGAAACAGTCAAGGAACATATCTCTGGAAAAAAACAGAGCAAGAAAAAGAAGAAGAAACCCTCATCTGTCTCTCAGTTGATGGATATATGACGCATTGCTTCTTACCTGCATCTTTCAACTATTTGGCATTTAAACCGCACTCTTAAATTTATCCCTTGCACCAAGCAGCCAGTTGGCATTTGTCACTGGTCCTAGCTGATCGTCGCCATAACCTCTGCGATCCTTTGTCATCAACATTAGCTCTCAGTTTGGCCTCCATTCATTACCAAGGGTGCACGCAAGGTCCTCTTCCTCGCAGTGGATGGGCATCATGCATGAACTTGTTAGCCATCCAGGAAGGTGATAGCTCATTGTTGGTTTGCGTGGTGTTTCTTCTCCCTTTTCCTTTTTAATCACTACGTTTGGTTTTGATTTTGTTTTGTGTTTGGATCACTTAAAACTGCAACCAAAGACAATCTATTCTAGCATTATACAACCTGTGTTTTCACAGGTTCGCCAATCGAAGAAGGGTCGAATCTGATTCAATACAATAAGCTTGAGGCCAAATTGTTGGAAAGATCCTCCAATTGAATGTGATATTAGGCATAAAAGAATGCCGTCTAGCATCATGGATTAACATAATTGGTATTTACACGTGAAATTACTATAATAGATGAGGTCGATTCTTAACGTATGTGAAATACAACGTAGGTTACCTGACCCTGCAGAGGCCATTATGTTGGGTGAAGTTATTTTACCTTCCATGAGAATCCGGGAGAACTCCTTAGGTAGGGGTATTATCTTTTTATTGCAATTAAGACTGATAATTTGGATAATATTAATGTGATTTTGATTATGTTTAAGTAATTTTAATTAAGTTAATATAAAAATATTTTTTATATAATATTTTTAAATAAGTTAAACCTGTTTATTTTAATACTATAATACGGTTGGATATTAGAATAAGGATATTTGATCAAATTAAAATTGCTCAAAATTGAGCTAACCATTTTTAGTGAAAATTATTAGAACAGTTTTAATTAATTTAAAGTAATTTTGATCAATATTAAAGCAGTTTAACAAAATTTAATTATTTTTACCAATATTAAAAACTGTTTTAATCAATCTAAAGCAATATCAAACCTAATTTTGACTTGCACTAAAATAATAATTTTGACAATTGTAATCAATATTAGAGAAGAAACCTAACATTAGAGTAATATTGATCTAATAATAAAATAAGTCGAAATAGTTTTTACTAATAATTTCGACTAATATTAAAAACCAGCGTTTCTAAAATACAAAATTGAAATAGAATACTTCTCAAATATTTTCCATTTTTCCTAAACGTCTTTTTTGACGATAACCAAAAAAATAAACGTTCATTTAATTTTTGCCGAATTTTAAAATTACTTGAAACCCAAATCATTTCCTCCGCACATAAACACAAATTTGATACTTTTTAGGGAAAAGACGTTCAGTCTCTCCCCTTTGTCTCTCTGGCTTCCGGCCAGCACGGCGGCGTGCGGCGACCTTTGCAAACCATAGAGCTGTTGGCCCGCGTGGACCTGGAGGCGGCCAGAGCGCTTATGGCGGTGAGCACAATAGACGGCGATCGTAATTTGCAAAGGGCGGCAACGGCAGGGACGAATGTGAGGACTTCTCCTTCCCTCCTCGCCCCTCACTTCCGGGCTTAGATTCTGCTGCTTCTCTCATGGTTCTTATTTGTTCCGATTTCCTCTCTGTACTTTTTCTTCTCTTCGATACTTTTTGAGGATGATAACGCACTGTTTATTTTTCTTGGATGCTCATATCAAACGAAACACTGACTTCCCCACTGAGCAGTTCATGTTGGTTGCACTTGATATTCATGCATACGCAATGTTTGAAATTCTATAATAATCAACCATTCAATCTTCCCCCAAAGCCAATCATCATACCCTAACTTATTAGTAAAAGTTTCAAAAGTGAAACATTTGGCCTTCTTATAATTTTGTCTGCCAGAAAATTATATCTAACCCTTTTTTCAAAGAGCTATGCAATCTAGGTTGCGTGCGGCCCAAATATTTCTTGTGTGGCCAACACCAACCAGATTCCCAGATACATCTATAGAAGGCCTTCTAGTTCTCCCTAAATTAACCTCTCAACACTAACATATGAAGTACAGAAATAAGTTAAGTAAAATCTAGGTCAAGCTCGCCCTAGAAAATAAAATTTCATTCTGAAAAGAATTGTTTTTATTTTTGTCTCTAAAGGCTATTTGGTCTCCAAGAATGTCTACTCTTGTTGCAAAATGCCTTCACAATTTTGGCATACATCACTATTACTGCATTCAATGTAATATGTTACCTACTATTTTGGTTCTAATTGTTACCTTCTGTTTTGCATAGCATCTTGCTAGTAAGGTGACCTGTGTTTCTTTCTTCTTTTACCTCTAAAATTCTATGTGAGGTTGATTGAATTCCTCTTAATTACTTGTATACCTACTCTTTTTGGTTCGAATTGTTACTTCTGTTTTGCATAGCATAGTAAGGTGACCTGTGTTGCTTTCTTCTTTTACCTCTAAAATTCTACTAATAGGTTGATTGAATTCCTCTTAATTTCTGAAAATTGATCCATTGGTGATAATTACTTGTGCTATTTTTTTCATCTTCTCATTTATAGGCAATCAACGACAGTGATGTTCACAGCATCGTCCTGTCCTATCTAATTCATAATTGTTTCAAGGAGACAGCACAAACATTTCTTGCTTGTACTGGGATGAGCCAACATGTCGATTATCTTGTAGAAATGGAGAAACGAAAAAGTACGTCACTTGTAGTTACAGCTTTCCTGACATGGTTTTTAGAGATGCGAACCTTCTATTTTGAAGTATTAGTACTTTCTTTCCTCTTCTTGTAGATTCACAATTGTAACTATTTGGAAATGAGATGTGGGTAATGTATAGTCATGGAAACATCAGTGTAGCAACACAAGTTACTACATTCCAGCTTATGATTATTGATTACTGTTTCTTGTAGCATAACAGAAAGCTTTGTTAGCTAGTATGTTAGCATTTCTTTTCTGTTCTACCCATTTTATAATCTTACGTGGAGACTTAAAAATATACTAGATTTCTTGAAGTTTAACATCTAACGCTTCAATTGGTCAGTATCAAAATCTTTGTTGCAATGACCTGTAATTGCCTGGTATCTATTCCTCCAACCTTAAAGTTGTATGTGGACTAGGGCTTCTGGGTTGGTTTCCTACTTCCTACCAAGTTTATCACTCATCGCCCTCCTGAAAGCTTAACAGAATTTTTTGGCAAGTGATTATCATTCAGATGTTATAGCATAAAACACACATTGTGATTTTGAATCCTAGGTCACTCTTTTATTCTTTTGATATTATTTATCCTTGTTCCATGAAACTGTTTGGCTTGCTCTTATAATATGATTCTCATGCTTATGTATTGGAACATAGCCCAGTAGCTTAAACTTTCATGGATGGATAAGTGGTGCTCAATCAAAATCGTGAGCAGAGTTATTTTTCTTGTTAAATACAATGTATACCATCTTTAAAGTTTAGCATCTTCAATCAAGCTAAATCTGAAGATATTTATCTAATTCTGGTGCAGTTAAACAATCATTAGGTAAATTTTAAGCAATAACTAGTGGATTGCTTTTCCATGGTAGCTTCTATGCAAAACAATCTTTAGGGAAGCAAATTTTGTAATTTTTTTTTTAACTTCTGCATGATTCTTATAGACCTACTACTTGAAGTTAATTTTAATTTTCTGAAACATTCCTTGGAACTAAGAGTTGGTACCTGGTCATTCTCCATTTTGATTATCTTCAGCAATTCTCCAGTATATAACTGAGGGGAATGCTCTCAAAGCAACAGAACTAACAGAACAGCTAGTGCCCAACTTGCTGGAGGACAACAAAGATCTGCACTTTGATCTGCTTAGCCTTCACTTTATTGGCCTAGTGCGTTCAAGAAAAATGTAAGTGATTTTCTAATAAAACATAGTATATCACATAAATCATGTCAATCTTTTGTTTGTGTAATCCGTCATTCATTCATAGCAATGAAGCATTGGAATTTGCTCAAACCAAACTCACACCATTTGGAAACGTGGCAAAGTATGATGAGAAGCTGGAAGTATGATTTAGATCTAACCTAACATTGTATTTCTTCCTAATCTTATTATTAATTATATGGATCTTACATTTCTCATTCATCAGGATTTTGCCACGCTGTTGACTTACGAGGAGCCTGAGAAATCTCCAATATTTTATCCTCTAAGCCCAGAGTATCGAGAAAATATTGCAGATAATCTGAATAGGGCTATCCTAGGTATTCTACATCTCAAAATTTTCTGCTGCACACTCCCTCTATTTGTATCAGCTTTTGTGATTATGAAATTGCCTGCCTTTATGTTGAATGTTAGTTCATGCAAATCTCCCAAGCTATTCTTCCATGGAGAGATTGATACAGCAAGCAACTGTGGTTGGACAGTATCTACATGAAGAACTCGGCAAGGTTAGTGGTTAATAATCTATTTGGAACTAAGATATACCTTTTTGTTTCCGAACAGTGCAGAGCATGACAATCTTTTTAATTGATACCCACTTCTGTCTTCTTTGCTCTTTTTGTCTATCAAAATATTTTTCAAGTCAATAAACACTATGTAAAATTCTTCTCATCTTTATTCCTTTCAAGCATGAAACTAAATTGATTTTCAATAATGTTCATTTACTCTTTTTATAAATCTTTTCTAGAGTTTTATGATATCCCTTATTATTGAATAATTTAATTTCTCTGTAGTTAGAACAACATTTACTATGTCATATTTATGTTCTTATAAATTGATACTGGCATACATTTCTTTATTCCTTTGACACCATAACTTTCAACATTTATTGTATAATTCAACGAACCATTTTATATCTTGATCTCTTTACTTTTTTCAAACTTCAATATTAATGTCCTCCAATCTGTCACTTTTATGTTGAACATGGTAATTTAACCTGCCTAAGTAGTGACTCGCATGTACCATTTTACTCGGACTTCACATTGTGCCTTATTTCCATTTTCGTCTGAGTTCATGCATAAATCATTCTGCTATTATTCATCTAAGTCAGGAGCAACTTTCCATGAGATTCATAGTTGCATTACTTATTACCTTTTATTTGTGGACAAAACTGATTAGTAATGCTTTTTCTATCTAAGCCAATTACCCATGTTTTGCGCTTCATACTGGGAGTACAATCTCGATCACGCCCAATTGTGCAAGCATGGGGAATACAATCTCCCCTCCGTTCCATTTTTATCCCAATTTGCTTTTTGAAATTTCTTATATTCTTGCTTCTTGAATGAGATTCAAGGACATTCTTACTCTTTGAAAGTTGTTAACTTACAGGATGGTCCTCCGTCGTTTTCTTTACATGCTTTTCTGAATAACTAGTCATGAACAGAAAGAACATCGAAGCATCAGAATTTCCATTGCCGCATGTGCTAGAATTGTTTGCAACCTTTGCATTTGGTCGTATCCGAGTACTGTTAAACTATATGTAAATTACCAATTGCTTGACGAAAATGCGTGGCTCTAGTGCTGCTTGTAGGATTTATCATAAGAATTTTCTTGTTCCATTATCTATCTATTTCAGTAGCTTGTCGAGGTTGATGAGATGTTATCCTCATTTCCTTCTGAAACATTATCGCAACAATTTGTTAGTCTATTGTAATATCAATAATAGCATATTTATTTATTTGGTTTTTGTTTGAGATAAGCAAGGCAAAAAATTCCGATATTGAAATATATCTGTGAATTGAATGTTAATACATATTTTATTCGAACAACAAGCAAGTTGGGTTTGCAATGCTTCCAACAGAAATGCCAACACTTAGCTCTACATCCATTAACTAGATTATGAACGAAGCATACATCATCATCTAATTAGCTTCACATCCTTTAACTAGATTATGAATTAAGCATAGATCAACAATTGTGAGCTTTATATCCTTACAATACTCTTTAGGATAAATATTTATATTTGTTAAAATATTTAAACAAGTTGATTGTGAATTTAGAAATAAAATACTAAATACTAATAGATATGAAAATTATATTCATTTTAAAAGTCTTGATTATGATGTGCTCAGCATGTTAGTTTCGAGAGCTGGACACTTAATTATCCGAAATTAAATAATTGAATTAGGTTAAATATAAATAGATTTTGAATCATTGATAAAACTTTAATAAATGAAAAGATTTGCCTACCAATAATGTTTATAATCATTTTAATAAGTTTTAAGTTATTTTTTCAAGAAAGGTGTGTGTATATATATATACAAAAAAAATTATTTAAATTTATTTCTAAAAGATTGAAAATTAAAATGTAATTTAACATTTAGTCAATGAACCTACTAATCTTATTTTTAATTAATTAATTAAAAAATTATAATATTTCAGTAACCCCATGCAATTATATATTGTAAAATAATTCATCAATTACATTAATAAACTAGAACATAACAATTATTAATGAATTGAAGGCTATGTGTGAGAATCTTATTTCTTACTAAACGTGATAGATTAATATTTTAATAGAATTTCAAAAAAAAAATACAATTTCAATTTTTTTTAAAAATAAAAGGTATATAATTTCATGACAAAAAAAAAAAAATCAAATTCTTGCTTGAAAAATAGGTTCATATGTGTATAATTAGAATCGTTAAGGACAAATCTTAAAATATTAATTTATTGATAATATACAAGTTACCAACCCTTAAAATACTTTTTATAAAAAGTATTAAATTTCATAATTTTTTGAATATAATATTGTGTATAATAATTATTAAATTATTGGTCACAACATGAATATCACTAGGATGTTTTCACTCAGTTTTATTGGTAGCATGAAAAAACGTTAGTCGAAATAATTATTAATAAATTATAAGCACCTAAAAAAATATTATTTTAAAGAGAATATCCCATCCCTTAGACTCTCTTATTGGAAGCACACAAGGATTAACATGCCTATGGAGAGCACTGACACTAAAAAAAAAAAAAAAACTAATGATTTAGGGACGAATATTTTTTTGTCTCAAAATCACAACAAGTTTGGCGATAAAATTAAAATTCGACCTAAATTAGCAACAAAATTTGTAACAAAATATTTTCGTTACAAATTCCCAACGAAAACTATTTTCGTCGCAAAATTCATCCCAGATTCTGGGACGAATCGAGGATTTGTCCCAGATTCTGGGATGAATTCAAGATTCGTCCCAGATTGAAAAAATTTAAAAATATATAAAAAAAAAATTATAAGGGACGAAACCTTAAATACAAACACAGAGATATCAGAATTTTATGAAATAAATTTCTATGTGTTCGTATCATTCTTTTGATCGTAATAATGTCCTCATAAATAATATTTACCTAATATATTGAGTGTGGTGATTTTTTAACACGAATTTAACCGAATTTGGGTTAAAAAATTACGACACTCAAAATATTATGTTAAAAATTATGGATGAGGATATGTTTATGATCAGGAGAATTATACGAATACATAAAAACTTATTTCATGAAATTCCGATGTCTCTAGATCCATATTTAAATCTTCCAAAGTTTTTTTTCTTTTAAATATTTTTAATTCTAGGGCAAATTCTGAATTCGTCCTAGATTTGGGGACGAATTGAGGATTCGTCCTAAATTTTTGGAACGAATCCATGGATTCGTCCCAGAATTGAAATTTTTTTTAAAAAAAACAAATCGAAAAGCTTAAATATGGATCTAGAGACATCGAAATTTCATGAAACAAGTTTCTATGTGTTCGTATCGTTCTCCTGATTGTAAAAATATCCTCATCTATAATTTTAATCTAATATTTTGAGTGTGGTTATTTTTTAACCCGAATTAGGTCAAATTCGGGTTAAAAAATAGAAACGTTTAAATATGGACCTAGAGACATCGAAATTTCATGAAACAAGTTTCTATGTGTTTGTAAAAATATCCTAATCCATAATTTTAACATAATATTTTGAGAGTAGTGATTTTTTAATCCAAATTCGGATTAAAAAATCACCACTTATTATATTAGGTAAAAATTATTTATGAGGACATTATTACGATCAGGAATGATATAAACACGTATAAATTTGTTTCATGAAATTCTGATATCTCTGTGTTTGTATTTAAGATTTCGGCCACATATACTTACATGCTTTGAACAATAATTTTTTTACTTAGTATTAAACTATATATGTTTTACTAAATATGAACATGGAGATATCGAAATTTTATAAAACAAATTTTTATGTGTTCATATCATTCTCTTGATCGTAATAATGTCCTCATAAATAATTTTGACCTAACATATTGAGTATGGTGATTTTTAATCCAAATTTCATCGAATTCGGGTTAAAAAAAGCACCACGCTCAAAATATTATCTTAAAATTATAAATGAGAATATTTTTACGATCAGGAGAATGATACGAATACATAGAAACTTGTTTCATGAAATTCCGATGTCTCTAAGTCCATATTTAAACCTTCCAAAGTTTTTTTTTAATTTTCAGTTCTGGGACGAATCCTGAATTCGTCCCCAAATCTGGGACGAATCCAGCGATTCGTCTCAGAATTAAAAATATTTTTTTAAAAAGGAAATAAATTGAAAAACTTAAATATGGACCTTGAGACATCGTAATTTTATGAAACAAGTTTCTATGTGTTCATATCGTTTTCCTAATTATAAATTATCCTCATCTATAATTTTAATATAATATTTTGAGTGTGGTTATTTTTTAACCCGAGTTAGGTCAAATTCGGGTTAAAATGTAGAAACACTTAAATATAGACCTAGAGATATCAGAATTTCATAAAACAAGTTTCTATGTGTTTGTATCGTTCTCCTGATCATAATAATATCCTCATAAATAATTTTTACTTAATATATTGAGTATGATGATTTTTTAACCCGAATTTGACCGAATTCGGATGAAAAAATCACCACACTCAAAATATTATGTTAAAATTATGGATGGGGATATTTTTACGATTAAGAGAATAATACGAACACATAGAAACTTCTTTCATTAAATTCCGATATATGTAGATCCATATTTAAGCATTCCAAAGTTTTTTTCCTTTTTTAAAATATTTTTAATTCTAGTACGAATTCTGGATTCGTCGATTTTAATCTGGGGACGAATCCTCAATTTATCGCCAAAAACCCCTAAAAACATTCCAGATCTCCGTTCCTTTCCTTTGCCACTCGTGTTTTCTTCTCTCGGCGGTGGCGACAGCGATCTCCGGCAACGGTGACTGCGATCTCCAGCGGCGGTGGCAGTGTGTCTTGATAAGTCCCTCTCTTCTCTCCTCTCTCTCCTCTCCCCTCTCCTATCTCCCCTCTCCCTGGTTCCGTCTGTGGCCGCGGCTGGCCCCGGCCGAGTGGCCAAGCATCTTTGCAACTGGCTCCAGTGGCCCTGTGGAGCATGCCCCCGGTGGCCGTGACCGTTCGATTCTCGTCGCATAGTGTGATCCGTGAGTTCCTTCCTCAGTTCCTCGTGTTGGAATCGGCAACAACTTGGGCAGAGAAGGGAGGATGTCTTCTCCTAAGCTATCGGTCGGTGTAGGGTTGTCAGGTAGATATGGTTGCCTACCAGTCACCAAGGTCTTCTTTGGTTAGTCTTGATTCTCGTTGTATTGACTCGATTTGGTCATTTTCATCGTCTT
>JBBMJZ010413106.1:13669165-13680138 GCA_037833815.1 Zingiber zerumbet | reverse complement strand
TCAACCATGGGAGAGAAGTGGTCAAGTTTGACTTGACTTGAGAGGAAGATGAAGGGTCAAGTTTGACTTGACCATTTACCACTTCATTGGTGAGTTGACATTAAGTGGACCAATGATGATGCTCCACATCATCATGGTTGCTTAAGTGAGATGCCACCTCATGGGAGTTACCAAGAGTTGTAACTCTTGGTATCCCATGGAGATAAAACTCCTCATGAAAGTGGTCGGCCACTTTAATCATCTTGGGAGTTTAATTTTTGGTGAGTAACCTCCTTCTTCTTCCTCCTCTCGATTTTCTTCTCCCTCTCCTCCACACTTGGCCGAACCTTACAAAGGTGCTATCACACCTTTGTGTTTGGTTTCTTCATCTCTTGCTTGTGTGGATACATATAGAGGAGTATCTACTTTGATACTCTCGAGATCCGGCAAACTTGGACGAGCGGGATTAAGCGAAGGGCTTCGCATCAAGGGTAAAACTTCTTAATCTTGTAGATCTAAAGTAGATCTAGAATAGTAAACTCGTACACGTAAAGGTTTTCAAAATTTTATTTCTTCGCATGGATCCGATAGCTGGGGGTTTCGGGGTTTCCGCAACGCAAAAAGCGGTTTTTGCGGCCCGAAAATCCCAACAATATCTCTAGGTATAGGTAAATCCAACTGGTGTCTACTAAACTACATAAATAATAAGAAGCACCTTCATACACGTATACACCATACACATACGCACCCTACAATGTAGGTATAATCAATCATGATATCTCTAATATCACACCAGACACATATGATCACCAATACAGGTACTATCGACATATTTTCTCCAATGATATACACTAGACACATGTGCACACACATCCAAATGGGCAACCAACCTGATAAACTCCTACAATATATACCAATCATGTATACACCAATATCATATTCATAATCAGTATGATAACTCAATCAACAAGCCATCCCCAACGGTATATACTCTAAATATGTATACACAACAAAGTATAAATATTCAAAAGTCAAGACTTTATATGAAATAAATAGATCATCTCTAAGGTCAAGCCGAAGTATCAATCAAGATAACAATACGAATAGATTTAAGGTAAAACAACTTAATCCATCAATCAAAAATGATCATGCACTAAGTTCAAAGAATTAAGAAGACTAAGGAAGAAATACTCGCCTTTAATGTGTAGCTCTTGTCAAATAAATCCCACTTTGAGGCACTCTTCCCAAATCAAAATCCTACAACACATAATGCATTTAGCTAATTACATATGCAGTAAATAGCTAAATAAAATCCCCAATTTAATTAAGGTAACCCTAATCAAACATGATCTTTGATTAATCCCCAATTAACCTAAACCTACCTGATTATGAAAACATCCATTAATTCCTCCTCATCAGATCCGAAACCTTCATATTTCTCATACTCCAGTGAATTAACAATCCAACAACCTTAAATAGAAAGTTCATCAAGCATAGAAATGGATCTATTAACCAAAACAAATTATCCTAATCCAACAATCAACCATTCACCATATGATAATCAATCCATTTACTGATCAAATAACTTTTAGTCTAGGAAAATTTCCCTTAATTGATCCCTTGATCTAGCCAAATTAGTGGTGCCCGGATGATGCATGACAGCGTCACATTGGGAAAGGAAGTGAGGTCTAGCACTAGATCTTAGGGTAGAAGATTCACCGGAGGAGAAAAATAGGTGGCGATGGTGGCTGCCCATGACCAAGTCACGGTCGGTGTCTAGCTTCTCAGTGAGAAGGGAATCGGGAGGGAGAAGAAATGACCTCGGTGTTGGTTGCTCACGCTGATGAAGGGTTATGCCGGTAGTCAATATGTGGTGGTGGTGACGCAAGTAGGGTAGTGGATCGAGAAAGAGCCTGCCCCCGTCACCGGCTCGGGTGCTCAGCACAGTCGAAGGGGCGACGGTCCTGCGCCCTTGCATGTGGCCAAAGGAGGGATGGTGGCATCGAGTTGAGATCGGCGACATTAGGCAATCCGAAGGCGACAGTGGGCAAGAGGTTTATGATTCACCAGCAAAGCTTCCTTAGATGGCAACAAACGCAACGTTGAGAAGATGAACAATGTCAAGATGTGGAGCAACGATCGGGCGATAGCGAACCATGGCGACGACAATGACGAACCGAGGCAACTGCGACCGACGTTGGGCGGCTGGCGTTGGGTCGTGGCGGTCGACGATCTGGTGTCAGTAGTGGTGGTCAGCAGCGGCGAGATCAGGAGAAGAGGTTAAGGATCATAAATGAAGATGAATGGGATTAGGGCATGGCTTATAAACTTAGGTTTAGTTAATTAAACCATAAGTTAATTCTCAATCAACTCCTATTTACATTGTTATTCCAAACAGGCTTTCCCCATGCCTAATAGCTCTATCCCCTTAAATAAGTCATACGAACTCCGTTTAAATCTAGAAAAATTTCTAAAAATTCTAGAAAAATTCAATAAGGTTATTTCTCCAATAAAACATATTATTTAATTTGTCATATCTTACAATACTTATTCATTCTACACTGAATTTCAGTAAATAATAACTAACTTTACATTTTATTAATAGTTGAAATATGATACAAAAAGTGTCCTTGTCAATCATCTCATAATTGGTACTAGGGCTAATACTAACAGTACCCACACGAGGAAGTCCCTCAGTTCTTCTCCAAGAACTATGGAATTGGAGAACTTTCTCTCTTAATCCACATAAATGGAAGATAAGAAAGAAAAGAATGTCACGCCAACCCATCATCTTGCTATAGATGGCATATATATTGTCAATCCAAGAGACACCCAAAACCTCTTCTCCTTCTTAGCCTTTTTTATGGCTATTTAAGGAGACAATGAAAAGGAAGATAAACACTAACTCTTCATCTTCTCCAATGACTATTAGTGATTATATTAGTTGGCTCTTGATTAGTCTGAGTCATAATAATGTCTGAAACCAATTTCAGGATTAAGGCTCAAACTCATATAATTTTAGTCAAACTAAAATAAATCAATCTCCAAGTCAACATACTCTTTATTTGTAACCCAATAGGTTCTCATAACATTGGCAGTGTTTCTAAAACCATTTTAGACACACAAGAAATGAGCGATATCTAGCAATGCATCATTACTTCCCAAGTAACAAGAATGTCGAGATCTGACCTAAAATTTCTGTGTCTATTATCTTGTATAATTTGGTCTTTCTATCCTTAATATTTGGATTTATCCATGAGGCATAGACTGTATCATCCTCTTATCAATATTTGTGTTTAATGATCTCTAATTAGATGCACTCAATCAAATAAGTTCAATATTTTATATTGACTAATTTGAGCATAGACATGAATTCTTATATCCTACTTAATTAAAGGGCCCATAGATATCACCTCCGTCATATGGAAGAGATAGATCTCATCTATATCACTCACATCCCTCTATATAACTTATTACATATCCAGTGATCGACTTTATAGTCTACCTTGTTACAAGTGATGTTTAATGATACCAAAGTACACAACTCCTTATGTAGGGAACCGTAGTGACTTTAGGTCTAAGGACTATTCATACCAATAGTTATTATAAGAATATTTATGACAGTCATATAAGATCCATAAAACATTCTCATAGATGGTCAATTTAATACATATTCCCTAATATATACCTATACGTCAACTTGATATCTTATATATATACTTGTAAGATTAAGTCTTCAATTGATCTACATGCTAGTCTCAACGCATTAATATTATCCTTGTATATTAATATTTGACTAGGAATAGTTAAGAGTAGTATTCTATATATATCTACAGTCTCCCACTATCAATTCATCCAATTGATATGTTGTAGACTAAAATCTACTACCGTAGGATATTATTATACTTATTCATCTAAAACATATCTAAAGTAAATATAATAACAAAAAACTTTATCTTTTATTAATAAAATATGATACAAAAGTCTACTTGTCAATCATCTCATAATTAGCTATAAGGGCTAATAATAACACTTTGATTCCTCTATTTGTACGCTCACCAATCTAGAAAAATAGTTTTGATAGATGACATAACATAGGGTAAAAAAGATCAACCTATCATAGACCTCTCTAGCCCTAGACATGACCATGGAAGTTTCCATTGATCATAATTGAATATAAAGTCATAGACACACATTCTATCACCCAATTATCAAATTTGTAATCCAATATCCCACACTTTGTAGGACAACACATAGGAACTCTCAACTAACCGTTCATGTGTTTTCCTCAAATCCACTTTTATCATGCATCTTAGCGATATGAATTTTCTATAGTAATCTTTTAGCAATTCCTGTGTTATCTATAATATTTCTCCCTTCTTTGAAGCCAACTTATGTAGGACAAATAATGAAGTCTAATTTGTTAGTCTATTGGCAAAATTTTAGAGATAAGTTTATATATAAGATATTGTACAACAAGCAATATAATCAATCTAAAGTCCTCTGATGTAATAGATAATTAGCAAATCTATTGATTTATGCATGAACACCGAAAGCAACTATTGAATTAGTTGATTCGCACATGAATACTAGAAGCAACATTCTAATCCCTGTTGATTCATGCAAAAATACTAGGAAAAAGAAAAACTCATCATTGCAAGGAGGAGACAATAGTTAAAAAATAACATTAATCCAAAAACTATCTTAAAGCATTAAACAGAATGCTTATATAGACTGAATACCCTAATTTCAAGACATAATACTAAAAATACTATAAATATCATAAAATATAAATGACTAAAAATAGTAAAAAGATGTTCAAAGGCTCCATAAAGGGCCTAAATAATGCTTTTTCAGCCTAAAATTTGACGGTTACAAGTTTCCTAGTAACAAACGTAGATTTTTTAATTCTATACGTGTGAGAGTTAATAGAGCTTAATTTTAAGTCCCGAATTAAAAGTTATGATCTCCAGAAGATTGCTCTGTCGAACCCACATCAAAAGTCCTATGTATTTTTGTGCATAACTAGGTGATGCAAAGCAGTAGAGCCTAAAGTGTTGGCATCGTTTTGATCGACGGTCATTGACGAGTAAACTTTGAATGACCATAATTTTTTACTCAAGTTTAATTATGGGATACACAATATATCAAATCAACCTTCGTTCAGAGATATACAATTAGTTAGTGGCTATAACTCATAATGGCCTAGTCTTATACTAAAAAAATATCATTTAAAGTTTTTTCAAGGAATCTAAAGAATTTTAATCTTTTTTTAAGGTTATTTTTGTTTTTGTTTTTGCTACGTTAGGTTATTGAGATTATTTAAACTATTTATTTAGTTGATTTCAGTTTTTTTTTATCAATAATAATTTTCAACCATGTCATTCTTTTTTTCACCAAATGATGAATTTGGTTACTCGTCTCTTAATATGTTTCTAATCAACCCGTTTTAAAAGATTATTTTCTGTATTCATATTTAAATCGATAGGATCAATAACTTTGATGTGCCACTATACTTTGAAACTAGTACAATATCCACGTGATTAATTTATTTGAATAACTGAGCCAATGCAAAGAAAACCGCTTCAAATAAATGAGAACCAACAATATCCCATGCTTGCTTTAAAAATAAAAAATAATACCCATCCAAACATGGGAAATTTTCATTTCTATGTTGGTAACTACTTATTTGTTCTCCCTTTTGATCATATTTTTACCTTGTGTTCTGCCAGCTGAAGAATAATAAATGAACTAAGTCTAGAGATTTAAATGTGTATAGCTATATCATTAAAAGTTATTTAAGCATATTATTTTCGTCCAAAATATATTTGAATTCAATATGATATACAAAGATATATCATTATTAAAGACTATATATATCTGGTCCGCACAATTGGTCGTCAACCCTATCTTGACTTGATTCTTGGCTCTTCTTGATCTAGTCTAAGATTAAAGAGGTGGGAACCATCGATGAGGAGGCTGGTGACAAGTCGGAGGTCTTCAAGGCCGATCTCACTAGACTAGAAATGCACAAACTTCAAGAGATTTTTATAGCAATCAAAGACCTTTAGAATGGAGGTTAAGAAGGGTCTTAGCGTAGCCACTCTAATGTTCAAGTCAACTCCAGTGACCAAATAATGAAAGAAGAGAAAATACAGTGAAGTAGACAAGTGGCTAGGTTTGTGTACACATACTTGCTATCGCAAGAGCCGACTTTATTTTATACCCTTACCCTAGTGGAAAAAGAGGAATCCACATCCTTCAGTTTCCCCACGTTCGGGTCGAGAGAGGTCACCTTCTAGTTGTGGTAGTTCCATGTCGCCTTGTTGGATATGATTATCCCTATTGGGTGAGTTATTTGTAAGTTGCATATGTGAATATAATCTGAACCCTTTAAAGTGATCTAACTTAGGCTTATTGAGTTCAGTTGTTAGATGTAGACCTTGTATATGTAGAACCTTTAGTCCCACATCTATTACTATCTATATACTGATAATAGATCTTCAGTATATATATAGACTTATAGTCTCATATCTATTATTATCTATAGGCTGATAATAAATGTCCACTATATATAGGGTTGATCCCTAAGGGCTTAGGGCATAATTTTGACATAGTTTCTTGTTCCCCATTGACAAGAAGCTTTACGGTGCCGTCATCCCTTAATCCCCTTGGAAGACCTTCCTTTCCGCTGCATCTTCTTCAACAGAAATCAAGCCAACAACATTAAAAATGAGGATATGACTCTTCAATCAGGTTACTTGTCTATTATGCTTATATATTTACTTTTCTTATGACATATTTAATTGATGAAACAAAAATCTATGCTCATATTTTCTTGTATTTCCAATATGTGAATTCTTATACGGTTCTTAGAATCCTTGCGACTTAGGTTTTATAAGAACTATCAATTAGTATCAGAGTCTTGGCTCTGTTTCATCGATTTCATGGTTTAAAATTAAAAATTTTTTGTCAATCTTTTGGATTTTTATACTAGATTAGGTTTTACTTGTATAAATTATATTTAATCGAAATCTTTTGCATAGAAAATCTAAGAAAAGCTTGATCTTCTATCTAGCGATGGTTTAATTGATTGGTTTGATCGGCCAATCGATTGTCAATTGATTACTAAACTTAAAAATATCAAACAGAATCAATGTGAATAAATTAAGAATTTTTCTTAATCTTAGTAATTGATTAAATTTTGATTTTAATCGATTAAGTTTTTTTTAATCGATTAATACAGTCTCTTCTTCGTGAAAGTGTTACAGTTTCAACGCGAAAGAGTATTTCATTAAATCTTCTACGTGTTCTACTGTTTCATGTAATAACAGAAGCATCTTGTTTCAATACGAAATAGTATTGTAAGAAAAAAAATATTACATAAGTATTTCAACGATGAAACAATAAAAGAAAGAAAAAAAACCATGAAACATATTATTTCGTTGAGACAGAAAAAGGAAAAAAACTTTAATTGTTCCATTTAATAAAAAAAATATTACATTAAATATTCTTTTTATGCAGGAATAATTAAAGGATTAAATAATATTAAAAAAATATTATTTAATTATAAAGTTTTAATTTCTTAAAGGAGGATTCTATATATAATCACGTAGTTATATATAGTAGACTTTTGGATCGATTGGGATAATCTATTGGATCATACTAATTGATTACCATAAGGTATCAATCGATTAATAAGCTTAATTTATGTTGTTAAGGCTGATTAAGTAGTTTTTGTTCTAATAAAATTCTTAAGATTTTCTTGAGTCTATCTACACAACATGCTACTAAGTTGAACTAATGTGTCGGCCCAAAGGAAGACATCTTAGGTAGATTTAATGCATTTTTGTTGGTACACGTATATCTATACTAAAAGTAATTGGCCCAAAGGAAGGTTACTTTTATTCCAGATATATACATAAGGTAGCTTACAACTATGAAACAAAATATTATTTTATTCAGATTATGCACAAAATATGTCGACCCAAAGGAAGACATATTATGTGGCCGATTAAGGTTGTTGTGAGCTATGGACCAAAATATAACTCATATAAAGTATCATATTATGCGCATAATGGGTCAGCCCAAAAGAAGACACATTGTGTGGTCAATTAAAGTTTGAATTATATTAGAAAATATCACTAACAAATAATGTGTTGGCCCAAAGGAAGGAATATTATGTTGTACTTAGTATCTCATAAAGAGCATATTTATATATATATATAATTTTATTTTATTTGTATAATTTTATATTACTTATATGTTCTTGACTTTAGTTAAATTATGAGCTTAAATAAACTTCTCTCTTTAATTTTAGTGCAATCTATAACTGTCAGCATTAATAACATTCCAACACTAACTGGTTCGAATTTTGCTGAATGGAAAGAATACGTGATCGTAGTTTTTGGCTATATGGACTTAGACTATGCATTAAGGAATGATCATCCCGCATCTCTAACTAATGCTAGCACTATAGAGCAGAGGACTGAATTTCAGCTGTGGAAGAAATAAAATTGCATGTGTATGAGTATCATGAAGCTTTTCATATCGGCACCAATAAAGGGCTCAATAACAGAGGGAGGAGATGCTAGAAATTTCTTGGACCAATTAGCAGACCGATTCACCTCAAATGAAAAGGTCAAGACTATCGCACTTCTTACAAAGTTGGTAACCATGCGGTACAATGGTAAAGGAAACATAAGGGAGTATATTATAGAGATGTCTAATATAGCGATAAGTCTAAAAGAACTAAAACTCGATATATCTGAGGATATGTTAGTACATTTCGTCTTGACGTTTCTGCCTGCATGGTTCACTCCTTTTAAGATATCGTATAATACTCAAAAGGAAAAGTAGACATTGATTGAGCTCATAACTCAATGCATGCAAGAGGAAAGGAGACTAAACATATTGAGACATCTGAGAATGCTCACTTAGCATCTGGTTCTCAAAGTGTGAGCAAGAAATGAAAGAGGATCAATAACAAATGAAAAGGAAAACAAACTACAAATTCTGGGAATTGTTAGTGCAGCGGGGCCATCAAGAGGGGGGTGAATTGCCTGAAAAAATAAAATACCCTCCTCGTTTCTTTCAACTCACAAATTGCAATAATAATAAAGAAATAAACTAACAGAAATGAAGAGGAGACAGAGAAAACTTGGTTAATCCAAGGCGATGAAAAAGCTCAGAAAGATTTCCTTCTCTGAAGGCGAAGAAGCCTTTTACACACTAAAAGCTCATAACTATTGCTAGGAATTGAATACAGAAGTTGATTCTTATTGATGTTTAATTCCTAGGTCTAGGGGTCCTTTTATAGCCCTGGAAGCTCTATCCACTTAGTTGAAGGCGCCTCCAAGATGCCTTGAGGATGCCTCCATTCGATGCAGCTGATAGAGTTATATCCGCTGCCAATGGTCATGAAGACTAGGTTCAAGGCGCCTCCAAAGTGCATTGAGGGTGCCTTCAATGCACTTAAAGGCGCCTTCATTGTGCTGGATGCGGAGGCGCCTCCAATGCTTGTTGAGGGCACCTTAAGCCTTCTTTCCAGCTGGTTTTCTCCTTCGCTTTGACTTCCGAAGCTCCGTTCGCTTGGGTGATTTCGGCCAACTGAAATAGGGCTCACCCGAACCCAATTTTCGGTCTTCTCCTTGAGCAGGCTTTCGTCCCGGCTTCTCGTCCCTTGAACGTCGTACACGTTCTTCTTGTCCACCAGTGTACTCTTCCGCAGCTCTTTCGTACTTTAGACGCACCGAGCCCATCGACTCCCTTCCCATGTCGTCCTTCTTGCTAGCTCCGTCTTCCGCTCGACTTCCTGAGCTCCTAAGCTCCTGCACACTTAGACACATGGATCAGATAACAAACAGGACCTAACTTAACTTGGTTGATCACATCAAAACAACCACGGGGTCCAACAATCTCTCCCTTTTTTATGTGCATCAACCTAAGTTCAAGTTAGGAAAAAAATAGACAAGTAATAATTTTAAAGAAATTACTAAACTAGCATATTAAGCAAAAAAGTTGCAATAAAAGAATTTGCAACTAAAAGAAATTTTTTTAAAATTCTATTAACTCCTCCTAAACTCTTGTACATATCTCTCCCCCTTTGATCATAGCAAAAATAATGGGATAAGAATTTTTAAGTTTAAAAATTTTCTAAGTAAGAAACTTCAAGTTTAAAAACAATCATTTTTAAAATGATTTAAAAAATTTTAAAATAGCAAAAAGAATGTGGTAATAATTTCAAATTAAAGGAAAATTCTAACTTAGGAGATTCTTAAAAAAATGTTATTAAGAAATTTCTAAAAATTTTCTAAGCAAAAATTATCAAGTAAAAGATTAAAATGATTTTCACAATCCAAGTGTAGCATTCTCAAAATGAAAAAAATCTATGTAAAACTTTGATAATTTCTAAGTTAGAAAGAAAATTTCTAAAAAAATTTTGACAATTTTCTAAGTAAAACTTTATGTAAGAAATACTTTTGAAGATTTTTTTTTTTAAAAAAAATATTTGAAAAACTTTTTGAAGCATTATTTAATTCTAATTTTAATGATTTACCAGAAAGTTAATTAAACATTTTATTTCAATATTTTAGCTTCCAGGTCGTGGCGAGGCACTAGGCCTTCTTGGTTATTGGAGCAACAAGCACTTCCTTAGACAAACCTCATAAAGAAATTTTACTATTTAATTTTCTCGCTGAAAGCTCTAAGAAAAATTTTAATCTAGCAGCGATTTTGGAACCCAGTCTTTGTGTCCTACTAATCAAGGGGCCCACAGATATAGCTTCCATCATATGGAAGGCATAGATTTCTTCTACATCACTCACATCCCTCCGCATAATTCATTGCATACCCAATGATCTACTTTTGTAAAATACCGAAAATGGGCAAATCACCATAAGGGAATTTTCTGAAATTTTTTAGAAATTTTTCGGAGACTGTATGGTGTAGGTTATGGGGATAAAATTTACGCCCCAGGAAAGCCTGTTTAGGCT
>JBBMJZ010413106.1:13619409-13629986 GCA_037833815.1 Zingiber zerumbet | reverse complement strand
CAACCCAAATGAATCTACTTAGATTTTAAAATCAGCTACAATATCTACAAGACCTAATAGAACCTTATATGTACTAGATAAAAATAAAACACAAACAAATATATACAAAATGTATAATTTACAAAATACTAAAACATCATAATATACTTCAACTCTATAAGAATAGAGTTTCAGCAACTCCTTAATTCTTAATCTAGTAGGTTCTTTTTTATTAGAGAAGTGAGCAAGAAAGAAGTCACCCAATGCATTAGTTGAGTTCATAGGAACGAAAGCACCTCTATCTGAAATACCCTGCAATAGAGATACATCTCTTCCAGTGAATGCTATTGGGACACCTGAAAATTTAAATTGATTAATTTTCTATTATGCACTTCTAACTTTCAATACTAGAAAATATAAAAGTTTGAGATGTTGGATCCCAACTTTGAAAATATTCACAAGTAGACCATAAATTTGTTGAATATTTTGTATGTCCAAAAATATAGCAAAGGGGGATTGTTTAATGATCATTTTGTGTTGATCATATAAATAAACAGAAGCACGATCTTGTCCTTTCATTATTAGACGACAAAAAACTATTAAAGTGATCTAAAACACTAGTCCATTGGAGTTTATGACCAAGATTAACTGATGACCGGAATCCCATGGTAAAACATTAATTATTAACATAAATATATATATAATGTTTTTATGATTAAGAAAAATCATTACATGTTGTGCTAGTTTTTACAAACTAGCATAACATTATAGCTAGTATTGAAAAAAATAGCACCACGTTATAGCTGGTTTACAAACATCAATACCAAGGTTGTTGCTAGTTTACAAAAATTAGCTACAACAATGGGTAAAAGAAAAACATTCAACATATCTTTGCAACTTCTGTGGAATGTGTTATTAAAAACACTAGTAGTAAAAAGGGAGGGAGATGAGCAATAGAAGTTGAACGAAAATCCTAATTCACTCCACATGAGTTGATCGTTGAAGAAGATGGCTTGGATCTAGGGTCTAACACAGGGAAGAGAGGAGCCGGATGAGAGAGGAAGAGGATTTAGAGCTTTAGTTTTGAAAACAAATAAAGGAAAATGAAGGGAATGAAAGGGAAGAGAGAGGGTCAAAATATATCCATATACTTTGGAGAGAAGAAGAAAATATTAAATTTTTATATGCATTAGTTTACCATATATAATCACTCATATCCTTATATATAAGGATGTAGAAGATAATAAGTTTGTATAATATGATTAGTAAAAAACATTAGCTACATTCTGGGGCGCATGGTGTAATGTTGAACGAGTCAAAGTCAAATGCAGACCTCTTTATATAATATTTATTTATTATTATATTATTATTTTTTTAAACCATTTTATTAAATATGATCTGACGCATGGACTTACCTCATGTCATCTTTTTTTCGTCTTTTTTTTTTTAAAAAAAAAGACTACAGAGCATTATAAATTTAAAAAATTAAATTTTATTTTATTTTTTGGATTTAAAGGGAAGAAAAAAAATAAAAACTAATCTCCCTTTTCCTCTCGCACTACTCTCAGCTAGCTGCCTTCCTCGTCTCTTCTCGTCGTCTTCCGGGCCACAGCATCGCCGAGCTCCTTCTCCTCAGTACGAAACCCTAGCTTTCCGATCTTTTCGGCGTCCGGCGATTCCATCCGATTCCCCCTGTCCCATCCCGGCTTGGATTCCTCCCACGCCGGAATGGGATACGCCTTCTGATCCGCGGTCTCCCCTCCTCCTCGCGTTCAATCTCCGCCCCAGTGTATCCCATCCTCCGCTGGTTCTCCCAGATTGCGAATATGGCGATTCGTGTCACCATCTTGTTCTCCGCCTTCCTCGCCCAAAGCCTTGCCACCGCCGCGGCGGGGGTCCGCTGCGGCGGAACTGCTCGGCTTTTCCACGACGGCGGGCGCCCCATCGCTCTCTTCGCACGGCCTCCTTCTGGGTCTGACCCCATTCCGCGGATTCTCGAACGCCGATACGTCGCTCGTCAGAATTCGCCTCGGGATTTCTTATCCGAAGCAACTCAGGCTAAGGACTGGGGAACTTCTCTCGCTGCTGGCCTGTTCTCTGTGATCATGCCCGGATCCAGGTCAGCGAGTGGTAGTGCGATGAGCATCTCTTCGATGTCGGCGAGGGGATTCAAGCCGTCGTCTTTGATCCCTCTTTTCCAGACGTCCAGGTGGTTCCCGTGCAATGAGTTCCTTGCCGGATCGAGACGAGTCGACCCAGTGGATGAGGGAGGGACTGATTCTTCAGATCCTCCTTGGGAAGAAACGAAAATAATTTCTTCTGGCAAACCGCCGGGAGACTCCAAGCACTGTTGTGGCTCCGGTCCCAGGGTGACTTTGATGAAAGAGTTGGAAGAAACATATGAAATGAGCTCCAGCGAGAAAAGGAGCTGGATCTCGCGATTCCTGAGTTCTTGTTCAGATGATGCCAAGACATTGTTTGCGGCAGTGTCTGTTCCGCTGTTATATGGATCATTCTTGGCAGAGACAAAATTTATCCCTTCCAAGTCGATGCTTCCAACATTTGAAATCGGAGATCGAATTTTGGCTGAGAAGGTAGCTCTTAATTATTTTCTTCTCCTGGTGGATTATAATTACTTTTTAACTTTTTTTTTCTTGGTCATCACATTATAGAATCTGTTAAACAAAAATTGTTATGCACTACTAATTCTACATTCATCTGTTAGCGTATTTGTGCTGATAATATTGTTTTCTATGGCTGATCTAATGTGTCCTTTGTAGAACCTTTTAATTACTATACTGGTGCAAAGTAATTGTTGATTTATAACACAATATAGTGTCACAAAGACTAGCAAATCAAATGTTAAATAATTGCTCTTTCAAATTTACTTGCTGCTGGTTAGTATTTAGCATTGACTGAATTATATTGATTGGTTATCAGCTTCTGTTTTACTAACATTTATTGTGCTTGCTAAAATTTCAGGTCTCGTATCTGTTTAGTGAACCTGAAGTCACAGATATCGTCGTCTTCAGAGCTCCTGCTATCCTTAAGGTATTTTTGATTTTTCTTTTTCATCCTAGTCATTTATTTGATGAAATAGCTGGGAACCAAAATTTGGTTTTGTAAATGTTATCATTGATTCAAAAAAAATCCTTTTGTGCAGGAATATGGGTTTGCATCAAATGATGCCTTTATTAAAAGAGTTGTGGCCGTAGCTGGGGATGTTGTTGAAGTAAGCTTGTTTATATTCATGTTCTTGCTATGGTGCTGTATATTTGTGACTGGATTGCAAATATTTATAGTCTTTTTCCAAATAATTGTTAAATCATATGTATTCCTTTATTTTTATCAGGTTCACGGTGGCAAATTGTTGGTGAATGGGGTGATCCAGGATGAGGAATTTATTCTTGAGCCACTTGACTATGAAATGAAGCCAGTGGTATGTATCTCACTCTTTTTCAAATATTTAAACATGAATTGACTTTCATTTTCTTGTGCTGCTGATATTTAATATGTTTACTTTGTTTTAGTAAGAAAGAGAATGCTAGTTTCTCTTTTACTTGCTGAACACAAATTAAAATTTTGAGCTAAGTATGTAAAGTTAGAACCTAAGAATGTTATTGTTTCCCCAAAAGAAAGAAAACCTATAAATGTTGTCTGGAATCTAGAGATTTTAGACGAACTAACTACTGCTAAAGTTCTGGGAAACCTTCAATTTTGTATTATTTAAAGTGTGAGCAATTTTCTCTTGCTCCATAGTTTCCTCTCAACAAACTTAGTTGAAATTTGTGCTATATTGGTTAACTTCTGAAACTTATCTTTGATTTGCTTACTGATTTTGGATTCTCATATGCAGTTTGTGCCTAAAGGTTGCGTCTTTGTGCTAGGGGATAATCGTAACCACAGCTTTGACTCTCATAACTGGTGAGTCCTGAATTAGCTGGATAGCTCCTTAGTGCTTGCTTTTCTAAGTAAATGTAATGTTTTAGAAAAAATTTTGAAGATGGAAGACTTACAACCATCATGTTGTTGTTTCAGGGGGCCTCTTCCTATAAAGAACATTCTTGGAAGGTCAGTGCTCCGCTACTGGCCTCCATCAAGAATTTCTGACACTATCTATGAACCGAGTGTGATGACAAATACGATGGGAGTTTCTTGATGCGCTTTTCTTTCACAAGAACCACATAGTAACTGAAGAGGTGGCTTTTTGCAAGAGTACTTGCCTTTCATTTTTTTTTTTTTTAGACTTGATATCTAATCCATCTGTCAAATTGTATTATGCCTGATCATGTTTTGGCACATTGCTCTGATTAATTAGTACTAAACAAAGATTGGCATTTCATAATATTGAACCTTTTGCTTTTCAGGACTCATAATGGTTCCCTGACATCTAATTCATCAACATTATGACTAGGGTCCATTTATTCCGTCTCTAGCACTTTCAATCTAAGGAAATCAGATGAAGATTTCAGTCCACTGATGAATACTGTAAACATCCCTACTTAGTTGCAGGATTTAGTCATAGTGTCCCCTCGGAACGGTCTAGTGGTTAGCGCATGTGGTGTTACCACCATAATATCTGGGGTTCAAATCCTGATAAAACCGAGGTAAATATCTTCCTTATGTGCTAGTCACTATTCCAAAGATTAGTAGCCGCCGAGATTTACCTCTTCTGTGTTGGGCCTGAGGCGAATTGGCGGGGGTGCTGGGGGCAAGCATATTTGCCTTTTTGAGGTGTTGCCATCAGATTTTAGTCATAGTCATTCATAATAAATAGAGGGTGATTATGTGCGAAGGCCCTTTGCAATAGTCTCCTTGCCATAAAATGGAGAGGATTTGTACGCGAGATGCAATTGTTTCAACTGTCGCAATTGAATGTTATTTCAGTGGATGATTATTTGTGATTCGTGAGTGCTCACTGATCATTACACTGTGAACTCGAACATATTGTTAGAGAGTAAAGAACTCAAAACGTTTAAGAAGCTAGTAAGCTAATAGAACCAAATAGATCAAATGCGAACTGTTTGAGTCAGAATTAAAACATACATATTTGCCTATTTCCTCCATAAGTCAGTATACCTTGAGGAAAAAGGTATCCTTTGCTAAGTGTTGGCCGTTCACAAGGAGCAACCTACATAATTTACAAAGACCAATCAGTAATAAATCTACTGTTTCTCTAGAAAATTTAAGAAAATGAATAGAGAACTAATGCAAGTGCAGGTTTTTGCCTCATTAGAGGTAATAAAGGACCTGACCTAACCAATATTGATATAAATTGGGAGGAAACAAGAAAATGATGCAGGTGTGATGTTTTGCCAAATTATAAGTTATTAAGGATCTGAATTAACCAATGTTGCTACAAGTTGTGTGGAGACAATAAATTAATGCACGTGTGTATTTTACCTCACTCGAAGTCAATAAAAGATCTGAATTAACCAACATAGCTGAAATTGGGAGACAAGAAAATCATACAAGTGAGAATTTTTGCCTCATCAGAAGTACTTAAGGATCATAAATAACCAATGTTTCTAGAAGTTGAGAGGGGACAAGAAAATGATGCAAGTGTCAATTTTTACCTCATTATATGCGATTAAGGATCTGCCATCTTCCTATAAGTTTGGAGGAGACAAGAAAATGATGCAAGCATGAACTTTGGCCATAATTTTGAATCCAAAATCACCAACTTTCCTATAAATTTGAAAGAGATGAGAAAATGATGTGAGTGTGAATTGGTGTGAATTTTCCGTCATTATAAGTAATTAAAATTTTGAGTTAACCGGTGCTGCTATAGATTGGAAGGAGGCATAAAATGCTGATAGAAAGCCATACCGACTCTTTCGAGATGATTATAAGCTCCCCTGTGTTAAGACCGAGTTTAGCGAATTCCCAAGCCACATGTCCCTAACCATCTATAAAAAATTGGAAGATTAATCGAAACTAGATGACTACCAAACAGATTTGACGTTCCTACCAGTCAAAAACAACAACTGCGTTTGCCGAACAAATCTATCAAATCTTCATATTGTAAAACACAAGCGTTTCTTTATCAATGTTTCAAAAAGACTTATAAACAGAAGCACGAGATAAGAGAAGGGAGGAGGAGGGAATCGAGATTGGAGGCGAAGGAAAAAGAGAAGCCGACATATTTAGATCGTTTTATTTCTGCATCGTTTCTATTACCATAAAAAAATGTGCTAGTAAACAACGGTTAATTAAAACCGTTGTATGAATAAATATAGTTTTATAATTCGAACAGATTTATAAGGTCTCATCGATTTATTTTATTAAAATATAATAATTTATTTGAATTTTAAAAAATCTAATAAATTTTATATAATCATAAAAATCTATTTTCTTATTTTTTATTATTATTATTATTTATCTAAATAAATTTAATTAAATTAAATTTTAATTAGGTTTGATCAAGTAGCTTAATAAAAAAAATATATATATCCGTGCTATGACCGTTCTGCGAAATAATATTGGAACTGGAACGGTAGTCTGCGGCAGTTACCGTGGTCATTCCAACGAACTACTTACGAGATAGTGGAGCAGAGGTCAACAACGATAGCTATGTCTTCGCTAGGCGTTTAGGAACGAGTGAAGAGCTGGGAAAAATAGGTTAGGATTATAAAACAACATTTAAAAATAGCATTGTTGTCTTAGACCCAAAATAGACAACAACCTAAAATACACACATCGACAATAGTTTAATAAAATCATTACCTATTACCATGTAAGCAACATTAATAAACAACAGTTGATTAAAACCGTTGTTGTAGATAAAAAAACAAGCTCATAGATAACCGTTTTAAATAATTATTATCTTTGATATACATAACACAACGATTTTTTAAAAATTATTGTCTTTTTCAAGAAAAGATAGTTAACAATAATAATTTTCAATAAAATCATTATTGAATAAAAAAATATAATTTTTTGAAAAATTGTTGTCTATCAGATATGGTTGAATCTTAAATTTCTTGTAGTGTGTATTACTCTTATTGTTTGGAAGTTCTGTTTTTATATGTATATTATGTAAGTAATATTATGAAAATAAGTATATTTGCATGTAAATGTTTTTGATATGCTATTGATTTAGCTGATATTTGAACTATCTATCTATTGTTCACACAGAGTCCAATTGAACATTTTAAAGTATGATAACAAATTGAACATTTGTTCACACAGTCGAATACTCGAATTATGTGTGCATTTTTACCCATATCTTTTGTTACTTTCATGTGCGATAAATAAGATAAAATAAAAACAAAATGTAATTTGCTCGTCCTAATCTCTATTGTCAAAAAACAGTTAACCACGATTCTCATTCTTCTATCTCTCATTCTCTCTTTGTGGTTTTGATTTTTGTCTACATAAACCCTTTAATGATTAATTGGATGACCGAACCAACCGAGATGCTTAACCACGATTCTCATTCTTCTATCTCTCATTCTCTCTTTATGGTTTTGATTTTTTGTCTACATAAACCCTTTAATAATTAATTGGATGACCGAACCAACGGAGACGCCTGGCCATGAAGCAACGATGTGGATTAGACGTTATGACAAAATAAATATTTAATCATAAAAATAATAACAAATAAATGAATAGGGCATTTTTAATTTTTCTTTAAAAAAATCTGTAATGTGGAGTTAAATATGTATTATAAAAAAACATAGCCAACTATTATAGATCCTATCACTGATAAAATTTTCTTGATTTACTATGTGTATTCATCGAAGTCATAAATATACAATTACCGAAGTAAACAAACATAAAGTAATAGGGTACTATTTTACTTTATTCTATCACCGAAGGCGTATCCAAGAAAAAAGTGAAGTCTTTGATCGGTTCAAGGAGGCAAAACCGGTTGAAAGTTGAACCGATACTGAAGTAAAAAAATATCTTTTACTTCGTTTGTTTTGTAAAGTGTCGAAGTAATCAAGTGATTACTGAAATAAAAAAAATATCTTTTACTTTATTGGTTATGTAACATGCTAAAGTAATAGATGATATATAACTTCACGGTTTATATTGATTGCCGAAGTAAATATATTCTATAACTTCACCATAATTTTTATTTATCGAAGTATTTAGTATTATGTTACTTCATAGTTTACATTTATCGACAAAGTAATTGATTGTCAAGACTTCATTATTTTGTATTATACTGAAGTAATTTATAAAAAACGACTTCGCAATTATTAAACTGCAGTGAAGTAAATGTTATCTTTGACTTTGATACAATTTTAATATGACGAAGTAAAAACATATTTTTCACTTCATCAAAATTAAACTATATATATATATATATATATATATATAACTTAAAATGTATTAATTAGATCTACAAAGTGACAAATACCTTAACAATCCACAAATTTATCCACCAATCTACAAGTATATATCCACAAATCGACAAGTAAAACAAAAAATACATCCACAAACCAAAAATGTATCCACAAATACATATGTCCAAAAATCCATAATATAAAATAAAATATTTATCCTAAAGTACATTAATGGTAATATTAATTCTTGATTGTTCCTACAAATTTTTACGTAAAAAAATATAAAAAAACATTAGATTTATAAAATCATTCATCTAAAAAATGACGAATATCCAAAACAAAACAACAAAACTAAGCATATATCATAAAGAAAAAACTCACCATATTTTCCAACGGTGGATTTTCACATTCAACTATCTCTTTCATGTAGCTTATCACACAATATCCACATTCAACAGAACCACTTTATTTTAGATTACCCAATAATGTAATCAAAAAAGTAATGCGACGGTTATAATCCAAATAATAAGAACTATACATTCATGTCTTAATACATATGTATAATACATACCATCAATTGCTTAAAACCTGGTGTTTTAGCAATACCTTTATATCTTGACCCCACTATATTTTAAAAGTAAAAAATTTATTTTTTTCAAATTTATAAGTGAATGCATTTAAAATTAACATAATCTACTACCTACTTAGTCATTATAGCTTTCCATGCATCGTCTCAGTTTCTATTAGACAGAGTTTAATAAATATATCATATTTTTATCTTTATTGATGATAGCTAAGATCCAATGGTACCTGTAAAAATAAAAATATAACATTAACTAGTATGTAGTAAGAATCAATAAATAACTAAAATCTTACCCAGTGTTATATGAGATGAAGCAGATGTTGTCTCTACACACAGCTTCCAACTGGTCAGCAATATGTTGTGATATTATAGAGGTGACTACACTCATATATTATATAACTCAGTTAGAAATGTTTTAAAGTGTGGACAAGCTCTAAATAAAATATTAAAATGCAAACAAACATTCTAAGTTAGACACAACATACTCCATATAAACCAAAATTTGTCTAGCACCTATCTCTCTCATCTCCATAAAGCACAAGATATCTTCTCTTAGCAAGCATATACTTCTAGGACGTCTGAACAGTGTCCTTAAACTCTATGTATATGCTCTCCAATTCATTCATCAATCTAATAATATGTGAGTAAATATACTTGCATGTCATGGATAATGTCTTTCAATATCCTTGAACTTGTCACGTTGACCAAGAACATCTGATAGAGTAAATGGTTGAGGTTTTCCCTTCTTCTACAATTTAGAATATTCATACAAGTATTATAAACTAACATGAAAAAGTAATATCACTCCCTAATACTAATAAAAGTAATGATTGAAATGTCTTAAGTATTGAAATAGCTTTAAAAACATATATGTACACTAAATTAAGATTCAGAGACAAAATCTAAAATACAATGAAGGATAAATAGAAATACATTGGAGAATTAAAATGCCTTTATTATGAACATGCCAAATATTTAAGGCCAATATTGCCCAACTTGTTTTCTTCCCATCCATTCTAAACTTAACTACTTGACCAAAGACAGGAATTAAGATGAAATGCACACCCCTCTATTCCCTAGGTCCTAATAAACAATTCCATCACAACGTAATGTGGTTCGATATAGAGTCCCAGATAATGTCCATTTAGCTAGTTGCATATATATCCTTATAGTGTTATTCGACTATCAACACTAACCACAAGTGAGAACAAAATTTCAAATTAAAAAGATAGCAAAAAACATAATAAAAATGGAAAACAAACTTGATAGCAATGAGACAAATATATCTACCTCTGGTTTAAAGACACTGCCTGTTGTGTTTTGAGCAATTCCCTTGATCAAAAAAGAGCACACAGTAGAAGATATTAATTCAGTACCGTCTAGGGGAACTATTTTTATTCCACCAACATATGTCTCCACAACAGTCATCTAAGAACAACAAAACTTAATGCGTCAATAATCCATTGAAAGAAAAATTTAGGTTCATGGAATATTGAACGACATGGATTATGTCAATCAATGTACGCAGCTATTGTTGGAATGACAGGAAAGGGCTAATATTGATAAAATAAGTAAACCTGATTCAAGGTCAAAGTTTAATCTTGTTGCTACAAATATTTATTGTTGAACCCATAGTTTCACACACTGAAAGCCTTCTTACCTGTTAAATAACACCTAAGAACTACTTAAAGCACATGTTCATGAATCACTTCTCAATCAAA
>JBBMJZ010413106.1:13580905-13591684 GCA_037833815.1 Zingiber zerumbet | reverse complement strand
AGCCGGAGATGTTTGCCGGTAGAAGGAGAGGGAGAGAAGTGAAGGATAGCCCTCGTGGCTGTCAACGTGAGGAAGATCGGCGGCAGAGGCATCCGGGACCATGCGTGAGGTGCTAGCCGTGCTCCGAGGTGGCGCCGACTTGGAGAAGAGATGGGAGGGAAGGAGGTAGAGGATAAGAGGAGGGGAGCGCCGGCGGCTTCGTCAGCACCGGCGAAGGCCTTCCTTGGCTAGTGGCAGAACCAAACGTGCCTCCTCCTATTTCTCTCTTGCGGCGGCGAAACCCCAACCCCCCTATTGCCCGAATCGACCTCCTCCTCCTTTTCACCCGTGAACCGGATCACCTCCAACCCTAAGCCATCAAATGACCTAAATGCCCCCTTCTATCTGCATAATTTCCTTTATACCCTAATGCTATATCCGTATCAATGATCATAGATTACCTCTATGATTTAAGAAAACTTTTATAAAACGATGATTAAATTTACTATATTATATAAGTTGAATATTAGGCTATGATGGTACGAATATCTTTTAAGAGATGCGGTTAAGATGATACAGATATGTATGTATTTAGACTATTAATAAATAATCTGGTTAGATAATGTTAAACTATGATAAATATGTACATCAAATGAGCAAGAAGAAAAAAACAAAAAAAGTTGATTAATAATAATAAAATAAGATATAATTTATTTAAATATAGATGATGATATAGTAAAAATAGAGCTCAATCAAATAAAAAAATTCATATAACTGACCTACTTAATAGGATAAGTTTTGATTATTGTATATACTTATCTAATAGAATAAATTTCACAAATAAAAAATCTATTATGGTCTTAAGAACCTCTTAGAATGACTCATATCACCCTAAGAGATCATTAAGGCAAAATGACTAATATATTACAAAAGGTAATATCCTTCATCCTATATGGTTGATTTCATGGTGATTCAATCCTTACCTCATGCTATAAAATTGTCACATAATTACTAACTCGATTATGCCGTGGGGACGGGCAAAGAGACTAACAGATCCTACAACTAAAGTATCCAAATAATTCAAGAAGAAGATGTGATTTATATGAAAGGGACTGCGATGTGGCTTTGCTTTTTTACTTGGAAGTTTATGAATTAATGTCTTCTTACAAGCTTTATCATGAGAAAATCATTATATTGGCCCTCATGATTAGATCCAATTGTTAGGACATGTAGAGAGATATAGGATAGTGAATAGTCTCTTTCACTTCTTTGATAATGATTTATTGCTGTTGTATTTAAAAGATGTCCATATATTTCTATAATGATATGATATTGTCCATTTTAGGTCTAGACCCTCATGACTTTACTTTTAGGCTCTACCCAAAAGGTCTCATGCCAATGGAAATATCCTATATGGTATGAGCCTCCCTGCAAGCATCCGCACCCGGTCACCTTGACCTACTCCGGGTCTCTCTGCAAGCATCCAGTCATCATGACCTGCTTCAGGGCCTTTCCCACAAGCATCCGGTCATCCTGACCTGCTCCAAGCCTCCCTACGAGCATCCAGTCACCCTGATCTACTCTGGGCCTGCCCTAACTTCGTTCAAGGCCACCCCATATTGCATCTAGTCTGAACCATGACTCTGTTACCATTTGTTGTGCCCAAAATGATGTTCACATATCTATTGTCCACTTTGGGCTTATGCCCTCATGACTTTGCTCTTAGGCTCCACCCAAAAGATCTCATGCCAATGGAAATATTCTACATCCTTTTTAAATCCATGATATTTACCAAATCTTTCCAATGTGGGACTTTGATTGAACCCTAATAGTAGCGAATATTGAAAGTGAAGATCTTTACAATGCTAACACCCTCACTCAGTATCCACCTTTTTGAGGTGATTAATCCAAGGGGTCACTCCTCACTCACAGATATAATATAAAAACCTCTTTTCATGAAGAGGAGAAGACTTGTACAAGTTCAAGCACAAAAAATACAAACAAGAAACGTAAACTAGGTTATAAAAGAAATTGAAAATGACATTACAACATGAACATTGCTTTGCTTGTTCTTTTCTTTCTTTGGATTGTCTCTTGGCGGTGAAAATTACACTAGCACTTATTCTCCAACCACCCAAGAATCGGTGACAAAAATCCTAGACAAACTCCCCTTTATATGGATGTTGTTTGAACTGCTTTTTTACCTCCTAATCGATTAGGCTTTTCCCTAATCGATTGTCATATCAGCCAACCATCTAACAACCTAAAGAACTACTCTTTTTTAAATTCATAATTGATTGGTAAGCTATAGCAATCGATTTGGCAACTTCTACTCAATTCAGAGTTTTCTATTTGAGAGAGAAAGCAGCTTAATCGATTGCTCAATTAATTCTTAAGCTCTTTTTTCTCTTAGGACAAAGGCCCCAATTGATTAGCTCAATCAATTGGGAAAGGCTGAATTGATTGTCTCAATTGATTCACCAAGCCTTTGTTCTCTCTCATGGATCTCAGCTCAGTTCACAAGAAACCCTGTTTAATCAATTGTAAGCCCAATCAAATGCCCAATCGATTTCGACCCTCATTGTGTTTTCAGAAAATCCTCTCAATCGATTAGGCACTCTACCTAATCGATTGGAGTAGGTCCCAATCGATCAAGCACTCTACCTAATCGATTGACTTTGGACTAATCGATTGAGTTAATCAATTACCCAACTCTAAATCACTTGATATGAGTCTAGGGTTTTATTGCCTAATATCCTGTTAGCCGTGAGCTGTTGAGATTTTCCATTACCTAGTATTCAGTCAATGTTGACCTGCCAGGACTTCTTCTTTAAGTGTCTGAACCTCCCTGATACGCTTGGACTTTCCCTTGCCAACTCCTATTGGACTTCTAATCACCAAGTGTTCGATCAACCTTTGATCCATTTAGACTTTCTCTGTGCCAACTTTCCATTGAACTTCCAATCACTAAGTGTTTGATCAACCTTTGACCCATTTGAATTTTCCTCTTGCCTAACCTCTAGTTAGGACTAGTCATTCGGTAGACTTCAACCTTGCCTAAACTTAGCTAAGGCTTTCCCTTACCTAACCATAGTTAGGACTTTTCTTTGTCAATGTGTCATCCTCCTTGATGCACTTGGACTTTCCTTTGCTTAACCTCAGTTAAGACTAGTTGCTCGATAGACTTTCACCCTGCTTAACCTCAGTTAGGATTTTCCCCTGCCTAATCGCAGTTAGGGATTTCCTTTGCCAACTTGTGATCCTCCTTGACTCACTTGGACTTTCTTTTGCCTACCCCAGCTAGGACTTCTATTGCCTAGTTCTCAACTAGATATTTACTGTCACCTAACTTTTAGTTAGGACTTTTCGTTGCCTAACCTTCAGCTAGGACTTTTGCAGACAACTATCCGGTCACCCCTTGACTAACTTGGCTTCTCTCTCATATATTGTCAAATATTAAAACTCAAGCTCGAGTCAACTCAAGTTTAGCTAAACTGGTCAATCTTGACCTAAGAATGATTGCACCAACACTGATCATGGTTCGGAATCATCGATTTGACAATTTAGAACCGTCAATTTGATGGTTCGAAACTACTAGTTCAATGATTTCTGGAACATTGACCCTTAACTTTAACCATCCAAGATAATAATAGTTTACAACTCAGAATCGCTGATTCACGATTCAATTTATGGTTTGCAACGATTCAAGATTAGTATATATTTTATAAAAAATACATTTAAAATTATATATTTATTGAAAAATCAATGGTTGAAACTAGTTCATTTACCCAATTACAAATCAGAATCGAATATATATATATATAATTAAATAAATTGTATTTTTTTTTAAAATATATTATCAAGTTAAATACTTTTTTTATCAAAAAAATTATTGATTTTTTAAAATAAATTTAATATTAAATAAATAAAATCATTTATTAATAAGTTAAAATAGAATAATTTCACATAAAATAATTCAAAACAAATAGGTCATACATTAGCTTAATAGAAGGAAGAATAATCTCACATTATTTATTTAAAAAATCATTGAATAAATGATTAATTAGGCCCTTAAACCGTAATCGGCCATCCCCACATTATTTATTAAAAAAATCATCGAATTAATAATTATTTTGGCCCTTGAATAGTAATCACCCCAACCCGAGTAGGCTGGTTATGGTTTAAGCCCAACTAACTGGATCAATAGGTAACCAGTTTGTTGACACAGTTACGGGCTCGGGTTGGGTTCCTGAACTATAACTAGTCTAACTCATCCCGGTTCTAGTTGGCCAGTTATGATTTAAGCCCCTCTAATCGGGTCAATGGGTAACCGACTCGTTGACCTGGTTGTTAGGATCGTGAGAGCTAGAGAGGGTGAATAGTTCGTTTCGCTTATAAGAATTGGAATTTGCAGTGTAAACTTGAAGCAAAACACTCCAAAATGCTAACCCTTCAATTATTTGGTATCCTCCTCCTTAAGGTGACTAATCCAGGGGTCCACTCCTAACTCTCTTCTTTAATTATGAATTTCTTTTCTCAGACCAAACTGAAGGTAGAGAAACCTTCTACAACAATCTTACAATATAATGCAAGAATGAGATGAAGCAAGAAGAGATTATAATGATTTCTTGAGTAGATGTAGGCTTCTTCTTCTTCAAATCTTGCACCAAAGATGAAGGTTAAGCTTAACCACTTCTGAGCAATTAGATAGCACGAAAAACCTTGGTTTGGAATGAAAGCTTTTCCCCTTTAAATGTTCTCTTTTCCTTTTATATGGATGCTTAAGTTAAAACCTTTATTTCAAACATTAGTCGACTGTTTCACAACATTAGTTGACTAATATGGTCTCTCACAACTGTTTATGCTGTTGAACGACCACTAACGCTTCTAAAATCTATCTAATTTTGTCTCTAATTTGAATATCAGTCGACTAATGTGAACCGTCAATTCAACTGGTATTATAAATTGAATAGATCACACAAGTCTCACTAGCTTCTATACTCTTCAATTCGACATCAGTCAATTGATGTCCAACATCAATCAACCGATCACATCAGTTGAATAGAGCATGTGAGTCCCACTTGCACTATGCTCTTCATTTCAAAATATGACTGAACACATCAATCGAATATAGCACGCGAGTCCTACTCACTTCTCTGCTCTTTAATTTGACATCAGTTAACTGATGTCCAATATCAATCGACTGATCACATCAATCAAATAGAATACGTGAGTTCCACTCATTTCTGTGCTCTTCAATTCGACATTAGTCAACTAATATTTAACATCAATCAAGTGATCATATCAGTTGAATAGAACAAGCGAGTCTCACTCGCTTCTATTCTTCTTCAAATCGACATCAGTCGATTGATGAAACTAATCAATCAATTGGTAGTCCGATCTGAATGGGTTTTCAGAGTATCAATCGATTGATTCCCATATCAAACAATTGATTCCCATATCTCAGCCTTCCCAAGGATTGTTACATGATGTCAGATGAACCTCTCATTCATTGGACTTTCATGCCTAGAGCCTCCTCATTGTTGGTGCAACTTGAACAAATGATCTAACTCAGGTTTTGATGTATGATAATGGGTTAAAATTAGACATATGATTTAACCTCTTGAGCTAAGTGTACAGACTAATGACTTAATGAATCTAGATGAACAAATACCATGCTGAAGTCTAGTTAGGTTTGGAAGACCTGGTAACTAGCAAGAAGCCCAAATAGCTCAAAAGAGGACATGATATCTGGCAAAAAATTTAGTTGAGTCTGTAGGACTTGACAACCAGCTAAAGTCCAGATGGGGCATCTTGCAGGAAGACCTGGTGGGTCAAGAGATCAGAGTTAAGTAAGTCTGTAAATTGATGTAGAGGTAAACACTGGAGGAGAGAGATCCAATGACGATGAGTTCCAGTGGGACTATAAGCACTGGTCCAACTTAGATCCATTTTAAAAATCTAATTTGAGACTAAGACTAGATCTTGGTCTTGGTAAGGCAGAATCTAACTCATAAATATTTATAAATTATTCATGCATATATTTTTCTAACTCTGTGATACGGGCTATGCGAACAAATCTAGAATATGACGTGATGATCAAAGTCAAGGTAATGTGATGATCAAAGTTAGAATAGGCTCCAAAGTAGGACACTCAGATAGGGTCGACAACCCATAAACCAACTAGATAAAATGATTCTAGTATTTTACTCTGGAATTCAAGAAGTAATGTACCTGGTTAGTCAAATAGCCGATCGAGTTCAGGGGAGCCTGGCTGGATGAAAGGATGATTGGGCTCTAAACAGTCAAGCCTTCTAAAACCTCTTTATAGTCGATCGACCAGATAAATGCTGATTAAACATAAAGCTCTCTGTGTACGCCCGGTCGGGCAAAGACCGGACGGGCTTAAAGACACTTAGCCTCATAAAGCCGTTAATATGATTGGTTAGATAAAGATCAGTCAAACATAAGACTCTCTATGTATGCCTGGCCGGGCAAAGACCGAGCGGACTTAAAAATACTTAGCATCATAAAGCAGTTAATATATGATTAGTCAGATAAAGGTCGGTCAAACATAAGACTTTCTGTATACGCTGGCCGGGCAAAGATCGGGCGAGTTAAAGACACTTAACCTCACAAAGCCGTTAATATATGATCGATCAGATAAAGGCCGGTCAAATATAAGGCTCTCTATGTACTCCCGATCGAGCAAAGACTGGGCATGCTTAAAAACACTTAGCCTCACAAAGCCGTTAATATATGATCCGTCAGATAAAGGCCATTCAAACATAAGACTCTCTGTGTATGCCCGGCTAGGCAAAGACCAGGTGGGCTTAAAAACACTTAGCTTCACAAAGTCGTTAATATATGATTGGTCAGATAAAGGTCGGTCAAATATAAGGCTCTCTGTGTACGCTCGGTCGGGCAATGGTCGGGCGGGCTTAAAAGCACCTGATGTCATATTATCCTTATAAATAAAGACTCTAACATACATAATTTATTATATGACTCCTTAAATGGATTTCTAGCTTACCGTGGCCACTATATTAATTTTTGAACAAATCTTTGCAGCATGTAGCACACGACACAGCAGATTGATACCAATACGGGTTAAAGGTACTCCATTTCATGGGGCTTACCATAAATGCCCAGCCAAATGAGAGATTAGCCAAAATATATTCAATAAAGATATTCTAATTAAGTAGTCGGCTTAATGACCAATCAAGATATATTTAACAAACAAGCAACAGACAACATTCTAACAGTCTGTCAGAGTTGTCGGAGAATATTCCCTAGGGGATTTTCTCACTAAGTGATCCGTTATAACAAGTATACTCCAACAACTTCACTAAAGGCCTAAGCCATAAGTGATAAAAGAGGTACATATGTGGATAGAAAAAAGATTCCTCAGACTATTATTGTGGATCACCCATACTGTACTTTTTCCATCACCTAACAAACTCTGACGCAAGGGGCTACCTCAAAATCATGGAAGTTGTGAGAGGAGGTATATAAAGGGGATCCTTTTCGTTGGCAAGGTACACAATTACCATAATCTAAACCTTACGCTCATCCTCTGTTGTTCTTCATTCATCCGTTGAAGATTATACTGACTTAACCATCAGAAGCCTTGTCAGGGATCCCTTTGTCGGTCTTTGGTCATTAACGCTTTGTTAGATTATCGTATTATGCGTAGGATAGTGGAGGAGCTTCAATGCTGGTTAAAGAAGTCTTCCACCAGTCAACAAACCATCTACTGGAGCCAGCGTGCTATCTCCCTAGTCTTCAGACAGGATCACTCTATGTTGCAGAGACATACATAGATCTTTAAATCCTACACCCATGGCTACTAACAAAGGCTGATTTTGAGTATGGAGTCAAAAGATATAGCCTTTGAAATATTGCTATGTCAAATAGTGGATTAGAGGTGCCCCGGGATGATTGGAGGCACCCTGGGACATTTAGAGGTGCCTGGGGTTGTTGGAGGTGCTTCCAATTAGAAATTTTATCATCGGAGAGGATAATGACAACAATGGATCAAATAAGGATCATTGGAGGTGCCCTGGGTTACTAGAGGCCCCTCTAATGACCTATATAAGGAAAATTCATCAAGAACTAAAGACATAACTTTCATACAAGCTTCCAAGTTGATTTTGTTGCTCCATCTCCATACAACTACTCTACTATGACTCTGCTATACCCAATTGCTGCAGTGTTAGAAATAATAGATCATACTTGTTTCTAAATAAACATGATAACTAAATGTGAAAAAATAAATTGATTGTTACCTCCAGCCATTAATATTTGAAGAACGTTTGACACCTCTTTTGATGCTTAATGTTTTTAGCCTTCTAAATACTCTAAATCTCTTCTATAGATAGTGTTGTTATTTTTGAAAGGTATGTATATTTAGGGACCCTAAAGGCCACTATTTATAGAAACTCATTACCATCATTGAGTCAATCCTTAATATTGTGGCAAATCATGATGAAATAATCATACCATATTAAAAGATATGATAAAATAATCATACCATATTAAAAGATATGATATTCATATTAAGGTAAGATTTTAATTAATTATACACATTTAAATCTTACAATATATGCTCTCTTCATTAAGACAAAAGTTTGTGTATAAATAAAATCTTAATAAATATGTGGCACTTAATAAGTAAAGATTCATAATCAAAATAAAATATTTTCAATATTCTCCCACTTGACACGTATGTATTTCATCGTTCACTAAATGAGTGTACACAATAAATGAATCATGATGATAGGTCCTCTAAACGTGAGTATTATCTTCCACGTATTAAATTGTATCATATTTATCAACCAATATATCTTAATGAATAAACCTTATGTTTATTCAAAGTCCAACTTTACCGATATTTCTCAAATTAATTAATGTGTACACAAATATGAGAAAATATCATAATTGAGTTTCATTGATAGCCAAATTGTTCTGACAACAAAAATTACATAAGGAGCAAGTCTCATTCTCTCTACTTGATCCCTAAATTTCAATGGTGTCATGCCATTAGTCAAAGGATTAGCAATCATCAATTCAGTACTAATGTGCTCAATAACCACTGTCTTATCTCTAACATGTTATTTTATGGCTAGATACTTAATGCCGATATTCTTAGTTTGACTCCCACTTTTATTATTCTTAGCCATAAAGATAGCAGTTGAATTGTCACAATATATCCTCAATAGCTTAGAAATAGAATCCATAATTCTAAGCCATGAAATGAAACTCTTCATCCAAACACCATGCTAGGTCGCCTTAGTAGAAGTGGTAGTCAATGTCTACTTTGCATTTCTCCAAGATATAACTCCACCAGCTAGCATAAAAATATATCTAGAAGTTAGTTTTTGTGAATCAATACAGCCGGTGTAGTCTGAATTAGAGTAGTCAATCACTTCTAAATTCTCAGCTTGTCTAAATACAAGCATGTAGTCTTTAGTCCCTTCAAAGTATCTCATCACCTTCTTTGTAGCTTTCCAGTGGTCTATACCCATATTACTTTGATATCTTTCCAACATACCAACAACAAATGCAATGTCAGGTCTAGTGTAGACCTAAGCATACATCAAGCTTCTGACAGCAGAATCAAGGACTGTTTTTCATTTGTTCTCTTTTAAAGTCATTTTTTGGACATTGATCCATATTGAATTTGTCACCTCTCACAATCGGAGCTGTAAAATACTGGAAAAAAGGCAGATAATAACAAGGGAATTTTTTGAAATTTTTGAAAATTTTTCGGGAATTTTTCAGAGCTCGTATGGACGCGTTTACGGGGATAAAAATGGGGTCCTAGGAAAACATATTTAGGCTACACCATTTAAATGAGGAAATGTTGATTTTCCTTTTTAATTTTCTTTTTCTTTTTCCCTCACCCATCACCATTTCTTCCTTAACCCGTGCTGCGTGCCGAGCCACACCTCCGCCCGTTTCTTTTTCTTCACAAAATCGCCGCCTCCGTCCGTTTTGTCTTCCCCTCCGGTACAAAAGGAGTGGCCAAAGGAAGTCGAGCCTTCTCCTCTTCTTCTCTCTCGAGCACCGACAACCGGTCAAACTCCTCTGCCCTTGTTTTGTTTACGTCGTCGTTTCTCCTTTTCTCCCTCTATTTCGCCCGAGCAGCACCTGTTGCCGCCGTTATTGAGACCTGGTCCGGCCGACCTTCTTCTCCCTTCTTCCCTCTGCGTTACGGCCGACCACCGCCGGATTGGCGACTCCAGCCTCTGCCAGTCTCACGCCTGAGCGCTGCTGCCCTCACCTCTTGTGATTCCACCCGATCGCCGTGCGTGAAGAGGCAACTAGGGTTCCAAGGATCTTGGACTTTCCCTTGCTGTGATTGAAGTCTCGGTTGAAGGTAAGATTAGGTTTCTGAAATTTGGTTATTGATGTTCTGATCTGTGATCTTCCTATGGATCTTGTTGAATTGTTTTTCCTTTGTGATGACATTACTGTTCTTAATTAGAGGTAAGGCAGTAGTGGGTTGTTGAGATGTTATGTGATCGATTCATATTTTTCTTTGCTCACCAGAGACGTTAGGTGATGAGGTAATCTGGTTGTGGAGTTTTCTGCCGGCAGCAACCCAAGCCTTGGTGTCCCCTTCCGTGCCCTAATTCCATTGTTTGGTCTTCCTTCAACCACCTCCTACAGTGAAGTTTCCAGCAGGGGGGTCTTGCTGTGGAGTACCTTTAGTCCAGCAGCCCATCCTGTGTTTTGCAGCCACGATCCTTGCTGATGATCAACAGGAGGCAGTGAATTGAGGTGAGGTGTAGGAAA
>JBBMJZ010413106.1:13556497-13569691 GCA_037833815.1 Zingiber zerumbet | reverse complement strand
GGGGCGGGGATGGGGATTTGATCCCCGTGGGTTCGGGTTCGGGGAACCCCCGAACCCGAAACAATGAGAACGGGGCAAGGATGGGAATGACAAACACACCCCCGCCCCGCCCCATTGTCATCCCTAGATATGTGATTTATAATGTAGGACCCACAAAAAAAGTTGTACGGAGGTTTTTTTTATTGTGGAGAGAATAGTAGGTTTTTTCACTTTTGATATGACATTACTGTGGCATATTGGAAACTACAAAAAAAGCTTATGGAGAGGTTTAATCATTGGAGATGCTCTTATTATCACTTAATCCTCAACATGCAAGGAACATGAAGATGAAGACGTTTTTCTTGGGAAGATAACTTTGGTTTAATTAATCCATCAATGTCTTCCGTAAACCAAATTTATTTCTAACTCCTAGAACTGTAATAATCCTTCAAAATATAAGTCCTCTAAGTGGCTTTGTGAAAATATCAGCAAGTTATTTTTTACTAGGACAATATTCAAGATTAATTTCACCTTCATCAACGAGTTCTCTTAAGAAATGAAATCGTAAGTGAATGTGCTTTGTTCTTCCATGCAGCACTGGGTCCTTTGAGACAGAAATTGCAGAACTGTTATCACAATATAATATTGTTGGATTTTTTTCCTTGCATTTAAAATTTTTAAGAACTCTTTACTATAAAGTCTGACATCCAACTGAAAAAGCTGCTATATATTCTACTTCGGTAGTTGAAAGTGCCACAATTAGTTATTTCTTTGAACGCCAAGAGATTGCCCCACTTCCAAGGTTGAAAATATAGCTAAAGGTACTTCAAGAATCATCAATATTTCTCCCAAAATCACTATCTGTATAATCAACAAGTTTGATGGGCACATGTGTTTTGTAGAAAATTCCATAATCGATTGTTCCTTTATTATATTGAAGAACTCTTTTTGCAGCTTCCCAATGGTTCAAATAAGGTTTTTCCATAAATCTACTAATCAAACTAACTGCGTACATGATATCAGGTCTAGTGGTAGTAAGATACATCAAGTTCCCAACCAAACTACGATACATCATTGAATTCACCATCTTTCCTTCACCATTCTTAATTAGCTTTAAACTCATGATGCATAGAGTTGACACGGGATTTGCATTTTCCATCTTAAACCTTTTAAGAATTTGAGTTGCATAGTATCCTTGTGAGATGAAAATTTCTTCTCCTGATTGTTAGACATTAATGCCTAGAAAATGATGCAACTCGCTTAAGTCTATCATTTCGAACTCACTCATCATAGAGTTCTTAATATCTATCAATATCTTTAGATTATTTCCAGTGAAAATAAGGTCATCTACATAGAGACTTACAAGCATAATATCACCTTCAAAATTTTTCTTGATATAAAGAGTATGCTCAAAAGGACATCTTTCAAAATCATATTTGATAAAATAATCATTAATTCGGTCATACCATGCATGAGCTAATTGCCTCAACCCATATAATAAATTTTGAGCTTATATACTTTATCCTTATCACCTATGTTCACAAATTCAATATAAATTTCTTCTTGAAGAAAATCATTTAAAAAAACTGATTTGATGTCTATTTGAAATAATTTTTAACCATTTTGAGTAGTAAGTGTAATAATTAACCTAACTATATCAAGTCTAGAAACAGGAGCAAATACCTCATTGAAATCTTAACCTTCTTTTTGTTTGCATCCCTTTACAACCAATCTTACTTTGTATTTATTAATGGAGCCATCTGGATTTGTTTTAGTCTTAAAGATCCATTTCACACCAATCGAAGATTTGTATGGTGGCAAAGTATTGAACTCTCATGTACCATTTTTCTCAATGGAGCTTATTTCTTCATTCATAGCATGAACCCATTTCTTTTATTTTGATGCTTCTTCATATGTGATTTGATCTTCTCCTACAAAGAATGCAAAAATGACTTGATCTGTCACATTTACCTCTTCAGTCTCATCATAAATATCTTTCAAACTTCTTGTTATTTTTTGTGATGATGATGGAGACATGTTTCTTTTAAGAATATTAGGTGGTAGTGATGAAGAATCATCTTCAAATTCAAGAATCTCCCAACTTGATGAACCTTCCAAATTTGAGAAAACATAAGAAGCTTTTTTGTCAAAGCGGACATCTCTACTAATCACAATTTTTTTTTGGATTGTAAAACGTGTAAGCTTTGCTTCTCTCGCTATATCGAATAAAAATACACTTTTCAGACTTGTCATCAAGTTTAGTTCTTAAAGCATGGAATATGAGAATATGCAAGACAATCATAATATGCAAGACAACCTAATGAGTGAAGCTAGGTGGTGGAAGTCCTGGTGAGTGAAGTCGGACCCTAGTGAGTGAAGCTAGGTGGAGGAAGTTCTGGTGAGTAAAGCCAGACAATGGAAGTCCTAGTGAGTGAAGTTCAATAACCCTAGGAGGAGATAACCCTAGGTTATATGTGACCGATTGGTTTCCGGTCAACCGCGCCGGTCGATCGGACCAACGAATCTTGAATTATATTAACACTGTTTTACTTTACCATTTTATCTATTGTGCTAACTCAGTGTTGCAAGGAAGTTCATTTAGGTCGACAGGTCGACAAGAAAGCTGGCATGAAGTCCAGACTGGTCGACCGGCTGACCGGATGTCTAGCAAAAGGAAAGTAAAAGTAAGCCACTGGAGGAGAGTGACTCTGTGAGGACGCGTCCCAGTTAAGGGACAGTAAGCGTCGGTTTAGTTTAGGTCCATTTGGGATCCCTAGATTGAGACATTAACTAATTTCTGGTCCTGAGAGGACGGGAACTAATTACTACTATTTATATTTGTGCTAACACTTGTCTTGCAGGGTATTTGAACTAACACATTTTGTGCTGGCCAAGAAAGCAAGTCTGCATTCGAGTGAACAGTGCCCGAAGGCGCCCTCCATGGCTATAGAAGGCGCCTCGGTACTGTTTATATAAGGCACCTTCCATGGCTATGGAAGGCGCCCTCCACAGGATGATTTTTGAAATCGGTCGCAGATAAGTGTCGATTTTCTCGGGATAGGATTTGCCTTATTGGAGGAGTCTTCCATGCTTATGGGAGGCTCCCCCTAAGCCCTTTATAAGGCAGTCTCAAGTAGGCACTTACATATCAAGTACATACGAGCTACTACACGTGCATTGAAGCTCCCGATTGCTTCTGGTTCCTGCTGAGACTCTACTGTGAAGCTGCTGAGCCTGACGATTGCTCCAAGGAGTTCCGATCACGCCCGGCAGATAGACATCAGTACAATGTGCCTCATTTCAATTCCTAAAAAGTGTTAGTAATATATGTTTTTATACTTAATTACTATAAAAGGACAAGTGCAATATGTTGCACTTGACCTAACTTCTCTTATACTCGATTCTCTCTTCCGGGGATACCGAAAGAGGTTTTTAGTGGATTGTCCATCGATAGGTCTGTGGGACCTGAGCCTTGGAGTAGGAGTCGCCGAAGGCTCCGAACCAAGTAAAAACTGCTTGTGGTCTTCTTGTGTTTCTTCTCTTTTATTTCTTACTTTTCGCTGCGTACTCATGTTTTCAAAAGTCGAAAAAGAAGCATTTTGAAAACCACGTGATTCACCTTCCCTCTCACGTGTGTCACGATCCAACAATTTTTTCTTCTTCAACATGCATCTGACCATGCCCATGATTATCCTATTTTTTCTTTCCATGGCACTATTTTGTTGTGTGCGTATACCAAGCTATCAATTCATGTCTAATACCATGATTTTGATAAAATTCTTTAAATAAAGAAGATAGAAATTCACCTCCTCGGTTACTTCTCAGATTTTTTATTTGATAGTCAAAAAAAAAATCCACTTGACTTTTAAAGACTTTAAAGCAAGAGAGAGCTTTTGATTTTTCTTTAACACAATAAATCCATGTTTTTCTAGTGTAATCATCAACAAATAAAAAAAAATATAAGTTACCTCTGAGAGATGGTAAACGCATAGGTCCACAAAGATCTGTGTGAACAAGTTCCAAGGGTGAATGTGATTCCCACTTAGATTTAGATGGGAATGTGTCTCGGTGTTGCTTTCCAAGCGAACACTCTTCACCAACTTCACTTACCCCATCAATTTTAGGAAGTCCTTGAATAATATGTTTGCTTGATAACTCCTTCAAGATTTGAAAATTCAAATGTCCAAATATGTCATGCCGCAACTTAGAAATTTCTTCGCAGTAAGATAACAAGCAACATTTATAATATTAAGTTAGAGAGAAAATAAATTATTTGAACCCAAACTGATCTTGGCCACATACTGATTTTTCTTCTTTATGGTGCAATACTTATCAACAAAATGAATATCAAAACCTTTTCTTAATAAATGACCAACACTAAGTAGATTACTCTGTAAACCAGGAACATAAAACACCTCAGATATTTTGTCAATTTTTCTAGACTTTATTTTGAAAGAGATTTCTTCTACTCCTTCAATTTTGTAGGACTTAGCATCTCCAATAGTTACCTGCCCATGGTTAGCTTCTGTTAGGGTTGAAAATAAGCTTTTATTACCAATCATAAGTCGACTTGCACCTCTATCCAAATACCAAATATTTTTAATATTTCCATCACTAGCAATCAGTAAAGTTTTAGAATTTTGAGGTTCATTTTTATGTACTAATTCGGCTTCACATTTTTTTCTCCGGATATTTTTCCTAACAATCATTTATTTTATGTCCTAGCTTATGACAATAATGACATTCAATATAAGGTTTTGTACCTTTGTAATTCCCACGTCCTCTTCCTCTTTGGAAATTGTAGGAAAATTGTCTCTCCTCTTTTTGAGACTCTTCATTTCCATTTTCTTGTGATTGTTGGTAAGAAAATCTACCACCTCTTCTTTGATGTCAACCTCTTCCACGTCCATGATAAGAGTCACAACCTCCCGTGGATGTGAGCTATGATTTCAAAGCTTGATTTAAAGAAGAGATAAGAGGACTTCGTTGTAGGATTCTAATCTCATGAGCTTCCAATCTTCCTTGCAAACTTTCCAAGGACATTAGTGAAATATCTTGTGATTCTTCAATAGCGACTACCACACGATCAAATTTGTTTGATAAGCTTCGTAAGATTTTCTCCACCACCCTTTGGGTCTCCATAATTTCTCCATTTGATGTCATTTGATTCACAATAGAACCAGTTCGTGTGAAGTACTCTAAAACTTTTTCATTATCTTTTATCTCTAATTTTTCAAAATTTGCTCGTAGAGATTATAAGCGTGCCTTTTTCACTTGGTCTTGGCCAAAATAAGTTGTTCGTAGAATCTCCCATGCTCTTTGAGCACTTGTTGCTTTTGAAATCTTTTCATAAACTAAAATTTCAAGTGCTTGATAAATTTAAAAAAGAGCTTTTTTATCCTTTTACGTCTTGTTCTTCAAAATATTTCTTTGTGGTTCGGTTAATTGATCTTCCCCCTCTGGTACTCCTTCATTAACACTCCATAAGTCTAGTGATTCAAGACATGACTTCATGAGAGTACTCCAATAATAAAAAACTTCACCATTAAATCGAGGCACAAGAGAAACAAGATTGTTGGCCAATGCTCTGATACCATATTGAAGGTAGATTACCCAAGGAACAGAGAATATTTAGATGAGGAAGAAGATTAAGAGGAAGCCAAGCTATTTGGTTTTTTACTATGGGGGTGTTTGGCTGATGGGTTTGGGATAGGGCTGCAAACGAGTCAAGCGGCTCGTGAGCCGCTCAATCAAAGCTTGGCTCGAGCTTGATTTTGGCCAAGCTCAACCCGAGCTCGAGCTGGCTTGTTTAGTATTCGAGCCGAGTTCGAGCTGCTATAATACTAGCTCGATGGCTTGTCGAGCTTTTTCGAGTCAGGCTATATGTATAATATATGATTTTTATTTATTCATATAACTATTAATAAGTTTAGTGTCATTGCATAATTAATGATAAGTACCGGGTAAAACTATAAATTTTAAAAGTTTATTGTTAAAATATAAATCTAATTCTTAAATTCTAATTCCTAAGTTCCTAAATATCTTATTTTAGCGACTCAACCCTAATTTCAACTCTCAACGCTCAAGCCTCTCAACCCTCACCCTTCTTCATCGCCTTCTTAACCATCGCCGCCTACTCAGCAGTCACCATCGTGCCTACTTAGGAGTCGCCGCCATGCCTACTCAGCGTCTCAGTCGCACCCTCAGTCGGGAACAAACCTCTTGCGTGCATTTATTTTTTGGTGAGTTTTCGAAAATAATGTGTTCTATGTGTTTCTTATTTCTTCCTTTTTCTTGATGTCATAAATATACAAACTTGGTCATTCAAAAGATCCATAGTCCAAACTCCACTGCCAAACCCCCCAAATTTAAACAATAGTGTTGAAGAATAGATGCAAGGTTTTCAAATTAAGCACAGTTTAATTCTCCTATTGGAAGCTAAGAATTGTTACTAGTATTTATTAACACATTAACATAACAAATTTCACCCATGATGACGATACAAAATGGTTAGAAAATTATTTATCTTTTCAAGCTATTTTTACACTCTAAAGATTATAAATCTAGAGAATAAAAGAAACTAAAAAGATGTTATTGTATTATTTTCTTAACTTCAATTATTTCCATATGATAACAATATTCCATAAATGTAATTTGTACTCCTTAAGCTTAATTGGTTGTTATTTTTATATTTTTTAAATTCTGATAAACTCTATGCATTATAAATTACAAAAACATGTTGACGTAAATCATGCCTTTGTTTGTAGATTATCTTTTCTCTTCTTATTATTGTTTGAGTTTTTTATAATTTATTTGGCAATTTTTTATCTCTTGATTAGTTATGTCTATAGAAGGGTCATCTATTCCACTTACCATAAATAGTTTCATAACTAAAAGTAATGAGGTTAATCTTGAGATCAACAAGGAAATTGACACAGCTGGTCAAGAAACACAATAAAATGTTGAAGCAAAAGAGGAAGAGGGGTTCCAAACAAAAAAAAGGAAAATTTTTTTAGAAGTTTGGAATGATTTTAACACAGTGGATGGATCAAAGAAAGCAAAATGTAAGCATTGTCAATCTCTTTTTACATTGGGTAAATCAGGGGTCACATCAAATCTTTTGAGGCATAAATTAAATTGTGTGAAGAGAAAAATTAATTTGCGAGCAGCTGAACAACAAACAAAGTTGAGTTTTTTGCCCACTGATTCAACTTCACCATCTATTCTTACTTTACATTCTGGAAAATTTGACATGAAACAAATGAGGGAGGCAGCTGCTCATTGGATCATGATGCATGAGCACCCATTCACCATTCTTGATGAAGAGGGGTTCAATTTAATGATGAGGTGTGGAATGCCGGAATGACAAAAAAATTAGCAGGACGACATGCCGAGCAGATTGTATGAAAATTTATGAGATTGAGAAAAAGAAGTTGAAGAAAAGTCTTGAGTGTGTTGATAAAATAAGTTTGACAATAGATTGTTGGAAGTCAAAGACTCAAAAGATTGAATACATGGTTGTTATTGGGCATTGGATTGATTCTTGTTGGAATTTACAAAAGAGAGTTTTAAGTTTCATTATCATTCCACCACTAAGGGGAGGTCTTCAAATTTCTGATGTCATTTTCAAGTGTATGAAAGAGTGGGGCATTGAAACCAAGGTTTTCACTATTACAGTTGATAATACTTCAAGTAATGATTTGGCTATTCGATATATGAAAGATATCATTCAAAGGTCAAGAACATTGGCATGTGAAGGAAATTTATTTCATGTTCATTATTGTGCACATATCTTGAACTTGTGCGTTCAAGATGGATTGAGGGAGATTGAAGATATTATTGGTAATTTTAGGGAAAGTGTAGAATATGTAAATCGTTCAGAGGCTAAACGTGTGCAATTTGCAGAGTGTGTGCAACAATTACAGCTGAAGGATAAAAAATTGATTCGTGATTGCAAAACCAGGTGGAACTCGACTTTTGAGATGTTAAGTTGTGCACTCAAGTTCAAAGAAGCTTTTAAGATGTTCAAAGAACGTGATCCCTTTTATGGTTGCTGCCCTCAAGAAGGAGAATGGAATAAAGCTCAAAAGATTTGCTCACTGTTGGAGGCTTTTTGGACAGCCACACACATTATTTCAGGTAGTGAGTATCCTACTTCAAATTTATTTCTTCAAGAAGTTCAAAAAATAAAGTCAGCATTGGATATTTATGCACAACATGAAGATTTGTTTCTTAAGCAACTAGCTAGCAAAATGAAAGAAAAATTTGACAAGTATTGGGGTGACTGTAATTTATTGATGGCTATAGCTGCTGTGTTAGATCCAACCAAAAAAATGCTTGCAGTTGAATTTTGTTTTCCTAAGCTTTATTCTGAATTGGATGCCTCTAAGCATATCTCAAAAGTTAAGGAGATAATTAATTCTCTTTATGAGGAGTATGTTGTTGAAGAAACTAATAAAGGAGCGCCTCATTTACCTGAGTCTGAGAGTTTTGGTTCTTCAAGTGCTAGAAGAAGTCAACAAAATTCTGTGTATAATTGGGATGATTTTGATGAATATTGTGCAAAAGTTGAAACTTCAGAGACTAAGAGATCTGAATTGGTAGATTATCTTGAAAAGGGTCGTCTAAAGAAGAATGAGATTCCTAAAATTTTTTCATGTTTAGAATGGTGGAGGATGAATAGAATGCAGTATCCAATATTGTCAAAGATAGCAGCTGATATTTTAGCTATTCCAGTGAGTTCAGTGGCTTCAGAAGCAACATTTAGTGCAGGGACAAGAGTTATTGATTCTTATCGTTCATCTCTCTCTCCAGACACGGTGCAGACTCTACTGTGTGGGGGTGATTGGCTTCGACATATACATGGACTGAAAAAGAAGACTAAAGTAAGTTAAATTTCATTATTAGCTTTCTAAGTTACATACTAATGAATTTAATCACTTATTTATCTAATTTTTACTTTTTCAGAAAGCTAAAACTTATCAAGAAATTTTTCTTCCAGAATCTACCTCTTAAAGTAAGTAAGATTTCAGTTCTTTGTTTATCATGTTGTTTCCGGTGTAATTATTGTGGTATGATTGCTGCAGAAATTTGATATGGAATTTTGGAAACACATGTTAAACAAAGAAGAAGATATGGAAATTGCTGCAGAATTTTGATATGGAAACACATATGTTAAACACATGTTAAAGTAAGTAAGATTTCAGTTCTTTGTTTAACATGTGTTTCCAGTGTAAGATTTCAGTTAAGCTTAATATCACTTCGTATTATTAAATGCAGGTTGCAGTATAGGTGGTATGATTGAGAATTTGATATGGAGAAGAAGATATTGATTGCTACAGAAATTTAATGTTTTGAGTAGTTTGGGTGGTTTGAATTTGGAATATTATGTTTTTGGATTTGGTTAATTTTGTTGGGAATTTGAGATGAAGTTTGGTATTTTGGCAACAAGAATAGTGTTTTATCATATAATTGTGTTTTTGATTTATGTTTTTTTTATTATATATTTGTGTTGTGACTTGTGAATTTGTGATGTTCAACAGTTCAAGTAGTTTTTTCTTTTATAAATAATTGGTGTTTTGATGTTTAGTTTTAGTCTTTTAGAGAGGAATTTGGTCATTTTTTTATTTAAAGTTGTTATTGTTTGATACTTTGATTTACAAAAAAATTGGCTTAGGTTATGAATATTTTAGTTTTTAAATTATGACAATTTTGAAATTCTATGGATTGTTTTAGAAAACTGATGATCTGCAATTTTGCATTCTACATTGTAGAATTTAAAAAATGGCTTAGGTTATGACTTTGGCTCGAGCTCGAGCTTGAAAGCTTGAATTTAATTCGAGCTTTTCGAGTCGAGCTCGAGCCTTGGATTAAATGATCGAGCCAAGCTCGAGCTTAAATTTACAAGATTGATTGAGCTCGAGCTCGAGCCGAGCTAACTTAAATCGAGTCGAGCCGAGCTCGAGCCAAGACTTGCTCGAGCTCGACTCGGCTCGTTTACAACACTAGATTAATCAAACTCAAAATTTGATATGGATGTATGAAATTTAAATTATTCTCTAACTTACATAGATTTGAAACCATAATGCAAATTCTATTTCTAACTTTTCAGCTATCTCACTTACAGATATTGATAAATTTTGTAGTTGTAGTTGTTCTTCATACAATGGTGGCAAAAGGTGAATACGCTCACCCCAATGCCCCGCCAACCTATCCTAGGGCTAATACGAAGGAGGTAAATCACGAGCGACTACTAGCCTTTAGAATAGTGACTAACACATAAGGGAGACATTTACCTTGGCTATGCCGAGATTCGAACCCCAGACCTCATGGTAGCAACACCTCATGCGCTAGCCACTAGACCATCCCAAGGGGACTAGTTGTTGCTCATACAAGCTGTCATGGAAGGTAATTTTAAGATAATTGGAATAGCCAACAAATATAATGGGATAAAAGTTTGATTAGAGAAGTCAATTCATTTTATGTAGGATTTGACCTCATCACAGTTTAAGAGTATGTATATTTTTGCAGCATGATATTCTTATTGAGTTAATTATCTAGAAATAGATGTACTCATTGTTTTACTAGGAAACTTGAAAATAGAAAGCATCTCTAGGTTTATCGGCTTAATATCATCAGAATTTCAAGAACACTTGCGATGTCTAGTTTTCACATTATTAGTAAAATAATATGGATAGAAAGATGATATTTCTTTAACCAAATAGAAAGTACATATTGACCATTCAACTCTTAGTTTATTACAAATATTATTCTTTAATTTTCTCAAAAACTGTTTAAATGGATACATCCATCTGTACTGCATAGGAGTGGTTAGTTGTGCCTCGTAAGATAGGTGAACTAGTAGGTGTTCTATGGAATCAAAAAAAAATAGGTGGAAAAATACGCTTAAGCTTACATAGTATGAGAGAAATGTTTATTTCTAGCTTAAGCATATTAGCCATCATAATGCACTTCGTTGTCAAATCTTTGAAAATTAGACTCAATTCTATAAGTACTTGCCAAACATTTTGAGAAAGTAAGTCATGGAAGGCTACTGGAATAAGTTTTTGCATGAATACATGACAGTTATAACTTTTCATTCCAAACATCTTTAACATGTTCATATCCATGCATCGAGCCATATTCGAGGTATACCTATTTAGAAATTTGATTTCTTTCAACCAACTATATAAAGTTTGCTTACTATCTTTGTTAAATGTATAACAAGACTTTGTAAATTTTTTTGTTGTTTTATCTTGATGCAACTCTAGTCTATTGACTATTTTTTTTTATTTCTCACATGATTTTATAGTATCTTTAGTTCTTCTAGGTACATTCATCACAGTGTTGAAGATATTATCGAAGAAATTTTTCTTAACATACATTACATCTATATTATGGTGAATGAGTAGATACTTCCAATATGACAACTCCTAGAAAATGCTTCTTTTCTTCTAGCGACACTTACACTGCATAACAATGTATTTATTTATCTAATCAAAATTAGACTAAGATATTGGTTGGAATCCGTAGTTATTTATTTGGTTAATAATTTCTTCACTTGATTTGATTGTTGATGGAAGTTTTCTAACTACAATATTCTTAATGAAAATTTTCTTATTTTGCTTGAAAGAGTATTCAATTGGTAAACATTTATGGAGATTATCAAACTAAGATACCTTCCCACTATAAGGTAATGAAAATGCATCTGACTCTGTCATGCAATATAGGTATGCTAATTTACCAATCGTGCTATATCTCGATAACATTGAGTATGCTAAAAAATCACTGATAGTTTATAATAAAGCAGCATGCAATGTAAAATTAGTTTTACTTGCAATATCATAAGTCTCTAAGCCTACATTACATAATTCATTCAGTTCAACAATTAAAGGTTGTAAGAAAATATATATTCTCTTTCGGATTTGTTGGCCTTCAAATAAGTATAATAAGAAATATGAATTTATCTTTCATGTAAGCGGTAAATTGTACGATGTTAATATAATGGGTCAAGATGAATATTGCTGTCCCGACTGACCAAATAGTTGAAATTCATCTGCAGAAAGTCTTAGTCTCACATTATGTAGTTCTATTACAAAGGAGAGAAATGTTATATCAAGATGTTTCCATGCAAGGGAGTTACAAGGATGACACATTTTACCTCCTTGATGTACATGCCCATGATACTAGCTCATGTGTCTTGTTATTATAGCAGATGCATACAAGTGGTGGAGTCTAGCAATTAACGGAAAGTAATACATAACTTTTCATGCAATCTTTTTCTTCTTCCCTGGTATGCGACTATAATGCTTATGACGAGGGTGAGTACACATCTTGCATTCAATCAGTTCACTATCTCATTCTAAAATAGTATGCAGTTGTTTATGCAATAATCAATATTCTCTGTAGGCAGACCTAAACCCCTCACCAATTTGTTTGTATTGTAGAAGCTATCAGTCATTAGATAATCAATAGGGAGCAACTCTGACATTAATTAACAAATATTATCATAATATTATTTTGAGAAATGATATTTTATCTTGATATTCAATAACCATGCAGTAGTTAATAGTTAACAATAACCAGATGAAATCCCTTCTCACACTTTTCTTTCACTATCCTTGTTGGTGCAGTAAGTATTAGATGATCGAACTTGAGTTTTGATTATGTCAAAGGGTCCAAAGTTAAGTTGTCTTATAATCTAACAAGGTTGATTGAGTTTGTAGGAAAGTCCTAAGTTGTCTTAGGCAAAAGTCATAGTGGATTTTAGACGGGTGGAAAATCCTAGTGGGAGGTGACCCTAGGTCCGAGGGGGCGGTAACCTAGGTGATGAAAAGTCCTAGCTGCGGTTAGGTAGGTGGAAAACTCTAGTGGGTGGTAACCCTAGGTACTAGTGGGGGGGGGGTAACCTTAGGCGGAAAGTCTTGACGGGTCGAGCGCTTTGGGTAAAATCCTAGAGTTGAGGACTCTAGGTGAAAACCCTGGTGGTCGCGGACCAGGTGGAAGTTTGGATGGGTCGTGGAGCGGACGCCCAACATGAAGACCTAAAGTCTTGGGTGCTAAGTAAAAGTTCAGTTGGTCTGGAGGACCAGTCTGGCAACAGGTAACTTCTCTTGAGAGGAGCAGGTGAGGGCGTGTTCCCCGTTGAGGGAACAGTAGGCGTTGGTTTGACATAGGGTTTTAAGAGAAAATCTGAAGTCAGAACCGGACAGTCCG
>JBBMJZ010413106.1:13545816-13556397 GCA_037833815.1 Zingiber zerumbet | reverse complement strand
TCTATATTTAGTAAAAATCATAAGATGATTGTTTTAGGATATTCCTCAACATCTAACACTCCCACTTGGCCTAATATCAATCGCCACGATGTCCTAAACCATAAGCATGGACATAACTCTCAAACTTACTTTGTGGTAGAGTATTTGTTAAAGAATCCGCTAGGTTCCTTTTAGCGGAAATTTTCTCGAGATGTATTTTTTTCCTATTAATAATCTCCCTGATCAGATGATAGAGGCGAAGCACGTATTTTCATCGCTGTTGAAACCTTGGTTCCTTTGCATATGCAATAGCTCCGGTGTTGTCACAGTAAACAGGTAATGCTTCAACGGCGGATGAAACTACTCCAAGTTCGGCAACGAACTTCTTGATCCAAACTGTTTCCTTTGTTGCTTTCGAAGTTGTAATGTATTCCGCCTCAAAGGTAGAATTTACAACAGTATCTTGCTTAGAACTTTTCCAACTAACTGCGCCTCCATTTAATATGAATATGAATCTAGGCTAGGACTTGGAGTCATCCTTGTCCATCTGGAAACTTGCATCCGTATATCTGCATATAATCATATCATCATCTCCATAAACTAAGAACATATCCTTAGTTCTTTTTACGTACTTAAGGATTATCTTGACAGCCGCCCAATGATCTAATCTGGATCTAATTAGTATATGCTCGTAACACTAAGAGCATATGATACATCGAGCCAGTACATAACATATCATACATGATAAATCATATTACGGATGCATAAGGTATCTTATCCATGCAAATTCTCTCGTCTTCTGTGCATGGACATATAGACTTCGAAAGGTGAATTTCATACCTCATAGATATTAAACCTTTTTTGGATTCAGATATGCTAAAATGTTTTAGCACTCTGTCTATATACGCCGACTGTGAAAGACCAAGCAAGCTTTTCGATCTATCTCTATAGATTTTTTCCTGAGAATGTAAGTTGCTTCTCCCATATTTTTCATGGAGAATATTTTGGACAATTAAACTTTAACTGATTGTAAAACTGACACATCATTTGCTATGAGTAATATGTCATCAATATATATTATTAGGAATATGACCACACTCTCACTAACCTTTCGAAACAGACAAGGTTCGTCTTGATTTTGTGAGAAATCAAATTCTTTGATCGCCTCATCAAAATGGATACTTCAACTCCAAGATGCTTGCTTCAATCCATAAATGGATCGTTGAAGTTTACCTACTTTATGTTAGTACAGGGAGCACCAGACGATCGAACTTAGGTTTGATTACAGCAAAGGGTCCAAAGTTAAGTTGTCATGTGATCTAACAACGTTGATTGAGCTTGCAGGAAAAGTCCTAGTGGATTCTAGGCAGGTGGAAACCCCTAATGGGAGGTAACCCTAGGTCCTAGGGGCAGTAACCCTAGGCGATGGAAAGTCCTAGCTGTGGTTAGGCAGGTGGAAAACCCTAAGAGGTGGTAACCCTAGGTCCTAGGAGGTGGTAACCCTAGATGGAAAGTCTTGGCGGATCGAGTGCTTTGGGTAAAATCCTATTGTCGGGGACTCTAGGTTAAAATTCTGGTGTTCACGGATCAGGTGGAAGTCTGAACGAGTCATGGAGCAGACGTCTAGCATAAAGATCTAAAGTCTTGGACATTGAGTAAAATTCCAATCAGTCTGGAGGACCGGTCTGGCAAAAGATAAACTCTCTTGAGAGGAGTAGGTGATGACGTGTTCCCCGAAGAGGGAATAATAGGCCTCGGTTCGACCTAGAGTTTTGACGAAACTTAAAGTCAAAACTGGATAGTTAGAGGTTGTCAAATTTCATATTATATATGTTGTTTTTACTTCGACAAACTTTATTTTGCAGAAAATAAAGGGCTAGAAAAAGTTAGTCCGGGCACTCGAAAGGGGTCTGGGCGCCCGAAACCCAAAAATTATCTGTAAGCTAATGTGGTGCATGTCGGTTGGCCGAACCAAGTGGTACAGGCACCTGGAGTGGTTCTAGGTGCCCGAAACAGCCAATAAAAGCAGCCTTCGACCAGGAGCTTAAATGCAACATTCCGAACAAGTTCTGCTTCTTCGAGCTGCTTAGAAAACACCTCCTTGACGCTCAAAAGTTGTCTCGACGATGATTGCACTAAGGATTCAACTCTCTAAGTCGCCGATATTATTGTATTTCAAAGTTACTTGTACTTCAACTGTAACTCATTTGTAACCTTCGATTGATTAGTAATTGTCTATCGAAAGTACTCTTACGTGCGGACCTTGGAGTAGGAGTTGCCACATACTCCAAACCAAGTAACTCTTAGTGTTTGCAATTATTTATTTTCCTCTTTTCCACTACCTATCTTCGAGTTTTGTTTTTAAAATGAGCGCTATTCACCCCCTCCCCCCTCTCTCCTCCTCCTCTAGCGCAATGATCCTACACTTTATTCTTATTAACAGATGTGAAACCTTCGGGTTGTGTTATATACACGTCCTTGAGCATATTTCCGTTAAGGAAAGTTATTTTCACATTGATTTTCCATATCTCATAATCATGATGAGCTGATATGACTATGAGTATCTAAATGAATTTAAGCATGACTACAGGTGAGAAAGTTTCGGCATAGTCAATGCCTTGTCTTTGATGATAGTCTTTCGCTAGCAACCTTGCCTTGTAGGTAATTACATTACCATCCATGTTAGTTTTCTTCTTGAAAACCCACTTGCACCCTATAGGCGTTATGCCCTCAAGTGGTCCACCAAATTCTAAACTTGGTTTTCTTAAACTGCACTTCTCGAATATGTCTTGCCTCAAGTAGCTTCTCTATCTTTGCTCGGATGATATAATTTTGCTTTGAGCTGAAATCCTTTTCTTTTGCTTTACTGGTCGAGCATCTGGTCGGACATGCAACTCGTGTTGCATTATTGCTGGAGAGACGCCTGGGAGCTCATAGGTTGCCCATGCAAACACATTATGATTTTGCTTTAAGCAGGCAACCAACTCGGCTTTCTTTTTGAGGCTCAGATTAGTGACGATGAATGTGGTGGCTTCTAGCTAGTTGGGGTGGACTTGGACTTCCTCCATTTTTTTCATAAACCAAAGTGGGAGGCACCTCCTGAATTGCATTGACCTAGAGTCGTTGAGCCTTTTAAATGGCTCAAGACTCAGCTCTGACCACCTCCACATAGCATTTGCATGCCATAAGATGATCACCTTTAACCTTGTCGACTGAGTTGTTTATCGGAAACTTGATCTTCTAACAGAATGTTGAGACGACGGCTCGGAACTCATTCAGCACCGATCGACTGAGTATCACATTGTAGGCCAAAGGCGCATCCACCACGATGAAATTCGTGTGGCAAGTCTTCATGAATGGCTCCTCTCCAAGAGATATGGCCAACCAAACTTGGTCGATTAGGAGAACCTCGTTGCCATTGAAATCATATAATGGAGTCATCATGGGCTGGAGCTTACTTTTTTCTATCTACAGCTGGTTGAATGCCCTCTTGAATATCATGTTGACTAAGCTACCTATGTCAACAAAAGTCTATTGAATATTATAATTAGTGATTACTGCCTTAATGCTCAAGACATCATCATGAGAGTTTTCTAGCTACTCTCTCCAAATATTGATGACCGAAATTAATTTCTGGTCCTTGTACGTTCTCCTTGCTGCATCTCACTGTGTGGATCTTCATTCTTTGCGCGTGTGATTTTCTGGCTAGGTTAGATTCACTGTCGATTGGGTCGTCTACTATCTTGCCGATTAGGGATGTTTAATGAGCCAAACTGAACCGAACTAAGCCGAACAATATTAGGCTTGAATTTGGCTCATTTAAGTTATATTTGGGCTCGTGCTTGAACTTTTATCACAAGGCTCGAGCTTGGCTCATTTTGGAATTACCAAGCTTGCGAATAGTTCGAGCTCAGCTCGTTATTAGCTTGATTATCATAGTTAACGAGCCTAACTTGTTAAGCGAGCTCGGACTCATTTTATAGCTCATTTTTTGGCTCATTTTAAGGTTCGTTTTAGAGCTCATTTTGCAGGCTTGTTAAGCGAGCTTGAAAATTCATTTGAATAAATATTTAATGAACCTAACAGCTAAAATAATATAAACTCAACACATCATTGAACATCCCAAACTACTACATTAAACTTCCAAACTCAACACATCATTAAACATGTTTACGAGCCCTTTAATCGAGCCGAGCTCGAGCTTGAGTTCACAAGTCTATAAACGAATATATTCTTGAGTCCTTTAAACGAGCCGAGCTTGGGCCCTTTAAATGAGCTGAGCTCGAATCCAAGCTCGCGAGCTTATAAATGAATATGTTTGTGAGCCCACGAGCTGAATGTCCTTAAGCTCGAACTCGACTCGATAAAATTGTCGAGCTCAAAATCGAGCTCAAGCTCTGCTCGTAAGACAAACAAATGAACTTGAACGAGCTTTTTATCAAATCGAGCTCTGAATAGCTCATAAACCGTTTAATTCATTTACATCCCTAATGTCGATGTTGCCTTGGGCAGCATTACCATAATTTTCTTCTTCCCGGTCCTATCGGCGTGCTGGCCGCTAGGCCGATGCCCAGGTGGACCTTTGGTTGTCTCTCTGTTGGGGTTGTTGTCGGTTCTACTTAGCCAGTATGTTGTCTTGACCTTGGGCTCTTGGTCAGCAGTGATGTTGATGGGTTGGAGAGGGAGATCGTCGACGATATCCTTGAGGGGCTGATCGGCGGGGCCTCAGACTAAAGGGATACCAGTCCTTTATGTTATGAGACGCCGAGTGGTGGTAGGAGCAGAACATTGGGATCTACAGTCGAGGCTCAATGGATATCATCCGTTCAACTTCCACATGCTAGATTGCATGCAGTTGAGACTCCTGATGTTGCTATTGAGGACCCGCTTGGGGCTCTTTTGGGGGCACATTGCTGTTAGTCGATCGATGCTTGTGAACAACTAGCTCGGGAATCACTTCTTTCTTCCGAGTTGACTGGGTCTCCTCCACATTGATATATTTTGTAGCCTATCTGAGCAGATAATCAAAGTTCATTGAAGGCTTCCTGATGAGGGATCGAAAGAAATCATTATCTGTAAGTCCTTGTGAAAAGACGCTTACCAAAATTTTTCGAGTGGCTAACGGAATGTCCATAGTCACTTGGTTGAATCTCTTAATGTAAACTCGCAGTGTCTCCTTGTGTCCTTTCTTGAGCGAGAATAAATTCATAGTCATTTTTTGATAACGACGACTGCTAGCAAAGTGCAAGAGAAAGGTCGATCAGAAATCCTTGAAGCTACAAACTTGAGTAAATGATCCTCAAGATCAATCAATCCTCTATATTCTTCGATCAACAGAGGTTGAAAATTAGTTGGTAGCTGGTCATCAAAGATTTCTTGGGAGAACTGCATGCCACCCGCTCGGGAGACTCGTCAGCTTAGGGCACTTTGAATTTACAAGCATCTTGAACGGGTGCATTTTCGGAAGATGATCCCTGTGACTTCTCCACTTGGCTATACTCTTCCAAGGGCTTTCAGAATAACTCCCTATGATAATGGATCGGTGAATGTGGCATGGGTGGTAAGATGGTCAGCGGAATGGGTACTTGGGAAAAAATGCCAGGTTGAGGGTAGTTCGGTTGTTGCCCTGTTGGACCCTCCACTTTGGTCCCATGTTCAACGTGCTGGCCCATAGCAGATATGGTCAGGTCGTTCAGCGTTCGACACTTGACTACTACTTGATGTTGTTGTTTCACTATCCTTGTAGCTTGAGCGTTTACTAGCATCTCCAGCTCTTCTTGGGTTAAAGTCACTATGATGAGCCATCTAGCATCCTCCATCTTTACATCTCGATAGCAAGTGAGATTTCCACAGACGGCGCCAAATATGATCCTATCTGAAAGTGGTGAAGGTAGTGAGCTGGGGATGTTGCTCTGCTATTGACCAAATGAAGACTCCGTGTATCCCTACATAACACAAGGAGCATTAGTGCTGAGCCAAGGAAGGGGTCATCTACGCTGGCCTTCTAACACTAAAGTCAGTATTCGAGTGGTGAGGAAAATAGTGGAAGAAACTATAGCAACAAGCATGTGAAAATATAAAATATTGTATACCTCCGCCTATAGATGGAAACCCCTTTTTATAGTGTCACTATTGTGTCCATGCAGACCCCTCGAGATGGTCTAGTGGCTAGCACATGAGGTATTGCCACCATGAGGTCTGGGGTCCGAATCTTGGCAAAGGCCGACATAAATGCCTCCCTTATGTGCTAGTCACTATTTCAAAGGCTAGTAGCCGCCCGTGATTTACCTTCTCCGTATTGGCCCTAGGACGGGTTGGCGAGGATACTGGGGGCGAGCGTATTCGCCTTTTGCCACCACTATTGTGTCCATGTACACATCTCAAAGCACTTGCACACTTCCTAAAGCATTTCTAAGAAAGGACAGGCCATAAAGTACTGTTAACATCTTTCCTTAAATGAGCGTGCAAATATTTATGATTTGATAGATTGGAAGCTTTTAAAGCATGACTTGCCAACAGAATATTCTCTGTCCTTTATAGTACAAACTTCCAAAAGATTACAACAGGGCAGGCACATGGGGCCTACATTTGGCCCACTAACCGTCCTTCAAGAGGATAGTCAGCTTAGCCTTATGGGTCGACCTGGTCTTCACTCGACCTCTTCCTTGGCCATAAAGGAAAAGCCTGTCTGATTGATGTGTACAATTCATAAGTATATGGTTGTCGTCAAGTAATAAAATATCGATTCCATGAGAACTGGATAAAAGCACTAGAGATTGATTACAGTAAATTAGCTAAACGATCGATGGTTGAGAATCATGCACTAAAGTGGAGAAAAGTAAAGTTGGGAGAGAGAGGAAGAAAGAGAGAGAGGGTTGAGGAACTTGGTTTGAAGAAAATGTTCTAGGAGCTCGATTTCATTGTGATGTTAATAAATGAACTAAGGATCGCCAATTATCCATCCTCTATTCCTATGCACATATAGGAAGGTTGATTCATTACCTACACTTCCTGATGGTGGTTAGTTCAGAGTGTCATCTCAATTAATATCCAATGCTACCTAATGAAAGTAATTCCTATGAAGTTTGGTTCAAGGGTTACCCTTGTCACTAGGGCCCCTAGTCATACATCCATAAGAATACACAAAACACTTAATAACATGAACATAGAAATAACCCAATACTCCTAATTAAACACTACCTTGTAGAGAATTACTCCCCCTTTCAAGGTGATACTCTAGATGTCTGGATAAAGAGTTACCCTTGTCACTAGAGCCCCCTGATCATATAATCTAGAGCATCTCCTCCACAGGGTGAACAAAATCATACAATCATTCAACCAAACATAAGAATTAAGCACAAACACATCACACACAAATTAGATCGAATGAATGCAAGGTATAAGCAATGACATATGGAAATAAAATTGGTAAATCCAAGAGTATACATTAATCTCACATCATAATTACTCCCTTAATCCTAGAACAATATGATCTACTCTATAACAAGGAGGAAAGAATCTAAAGACAATGAAGAGAAGAAGGGAGAAGAAGCTTATCCAAGACGTTGGGTGTTCTTCGGATCCAATCCCAAGCTTTCGAAGTCGAAGGAGATGATGAGAATGACTCTAAATCTTCAATTAGAGTGTGGAGAGGGTGTAGATTTGAACTAAGATAGGTCTCCTAAAGGGGAGAACCTTCCTCCCTTAAAGAAGGGGAAGAACTCCCCTTAAGTAGAGTAGGCCACGGGCTAGGGCACGACCTATGTCATGGTTGTGCCCCATTGGCATGGCCAAACCTTGAAGTTGCTTGGCTTAAGTGGCACAACCATGCCTTTTGGCATGATCGTAGCTTTACCTAGCTCTATTTACTTGGCACGGTCGTGCCTTTTGGCTTTGTTTACTTTGACCCTTTGACACTAATTGTCAATTTTTCTAGGGCCCTCTCTAATTTTTCAAGTTTTGACCTCAAGACTTGATTTTCATTCTTTAAGTTCTCAAATTTTGATTTTTCATTAAAATCTTGAGTTTTCCTTTCCTTAGGCATGTATCTAAAATCCTTAGGGCATGTTTGGTTCAGGGATATCGTAGATAACCAAGGTTATCCGCCTATGGTAATCCAGCATAACCGTGTTTGGTTCGAGGTTTTTCTAGATTCCGAAGTTTTTCTCAATTTTGAAACGTCAGCAAACATCATCAATCTCAGCATTGAACCCGGAATCAGAAAACCAAGGGTCGCCCAAGGTTTTTCTCAATTCCGGAGGTTAAGCAATTTTTTTTTAAATTATCCCAAAGGATTAGAGTGCAACATGGCGATGCGGTGAGGAGTTTTGCTGTGAAACTTCATGTGGTGTGCGATGGAGAGGTGGCCAGAGGTGGCAGTGGCGTGCAACAACACTAGGCGACATCGGGCGGCAGTGGGTGGCAGGTGGTACTGGATCAGCAACGGGGTGGTGCGACAGGCAGCGGCGCTGCATTCCTTCACGCATGTAGATCGCTACGAAGCTTCGTGGTGATCAGATCAGGTAGCAGCAGCTACAGTGGCGGCAGCAGTGGGTGATGGCTGGTGGTAGTGGACGGTAGGAGGTGTTAGATTGACAACGGGGCAGTGCGACAGGCAGGTGTTGCATTCCTTCATGCGTGCATATCATCGCGAAGCTTTATGGCAGCCGGAGGTGGTAGCAGCAGCAGTGGGCGGCGGGAAGCAGTGGGCGATAGAGGTGGCAGCAACGGCAGTGGGCGGCAGAGGTGGCAGCAACGACAGTGGGCGGTGAAGGCGACAGCAGCGGGTGGCTGTGGGTGGTAGCGACGGGTGGTGCGCAGTGGCGGCCAGAGGTGGTAGTGGCAGCGGCGGTCAGAGGTGGCAGCGGTGACAGGCGAGGGGTAGCAAATGGACGGCGGCAGCAAAGGGGCAACGGAGGACGGAGGAGGAAGATGATCGAGTATTTTTTTTGTTTTGTATTTTTAAACGTAGGTATTTAATTAAAACTTTAGTTAATTAAATCAATTAACTCCTAGCTATAGTTGGAATAAATTAAATAGATATAATCTGAAGCCTAATAAAATTATCTAAAAAATTCTAAAATAATAAAAAAAAATTAAAATTTATTTATTTATGTATATCACTAATAATAATAATATTATAATCATTAAACCAAGGATAATACGGTAAAATATCACACTAGGTTATGTACTAAAACCTCCAAACAAATAAGGTTTTATTGTATTACCTAAATTAAACCAAGCATCCTCTAGTTATGTTTCATTCCTCGTAACCTTGGTTATATGATTACTAGATAATCACATAACCAAGGTTATATGTGATAACCTGAACCAAACACACCCTTAGAGTTATTGCCTAAGTTATCACATATCTTCCTGAACTTAAGTGTGGTAGTTTTAGCATAATACGCTACATATTTTTCTTTAACTCTATCATACTTTCTATTTTCAAGATAAATAGTATTAAAATAATATAGACTAGACCTAACATGTTTTTTATCGGTCAAAGGAATTGGTTCAATAAATGATACCTTAGGATTCTCCTTAGAAGCTCCCCCTTAACTTGAAATTTCTCCTTTGACTTTGGTTGAATTTTTCCCCTTTGGACATTGGCTTCGATAATGTTCATATTGATTGTAAGAGAAGTACACAATTTGCTCCTTGCCTTTGCATACCAATTAGGTCGACCTTCTTAATCCTCTCCTTGCCTTTAGGTGCTAATTGACATTTCTTCTTGGTCAACTTAGGACACTTACTCTTGTAATGTCCTTTCTCCCTACACTCAAAGTATATAATACGATTTTTAGTATTAACAATTGAAATTTGTATACCTTCATTTGTAGGGTTAGCATTTTTTTCTATTGAATCGGATGTAGAGGCCTCTTCTTGATCCAGCATTTATCTACACTCCCCCTCAATCCTTGAGGTGGATGCCTCTACATTTTCATCCTCAGATGTTGAGTATCTCTCACCGTTCGAATCCTCATGCACATGAAACAAAGAGTATGCTCCCTCTTTACCTTTATCATTGCACTCCATTGAAGATGAATCTTTTTGAATCTCCTCCTTGGATGTTGAGCACCTCTCAACCTCCGAATCCTCTTTCTCTTCATCTTGATCCAATATGTTGCCATCTTTGGATTCTACTTGATTTGGTGTAGAGGAGAGTTCTTCATGGATTCTTATCAACTTTCTCCAAAGATCCTTGGCATCTTGGAATTCTCCAATTTTGCACACAATAGTGCTAGGCAATAAATTAACCAATAATTTGGTTACCTTGTTATTTGCCTCGCACCTTTGAATTTGCTCATTGCTCTAATTACACTTCATGATGATTTTGCCTTTTGAATCCTTAGAAGTTTCTAACCCTTCCATGACAGCAAGTCATTGCTCTATCTACATCATCAAGAAATTCTCAATCCTTGATTTCCAAGAATCGAAGCTCGTCATTGTGAATGGTGGAGACTGTAGGACCGTTGGGCCGACTAGAAGGGTTAGTGAATAGCCTGTCAATAAAAATAAAAGTCCTTTCTCGAACGATTAAGCTAACACTTGTAAAATAAAGTTAAGCTATAAATGAAAAACATAAAAGAGCGAGGCACC
>JBBMJZ010413106.1:13473680-13487753 GCA_037833815.1 Zingiber zerumbet | reverse complement strand
CGGTCCTGCGCCTCTGACATCCTCCGTCTGATAGTACGGACCAACTCTGCCTCCTGCTGAGCTCTATGAGGTCCCAATAGCTGGGCCTCCCCAACCTCTTCCCAAAGGGTGGGTGTCCGACAAGGTCTACCATACAACGCCTCAAACAGTGCTATCTGGATACTCGAATGAAAGCTGTTGTTGTAAGCGAACTCTACCAATGGCAAGTGGTCCTCCCAACTGCCTCCAAAAATCCAATGCACAAGACCTCAACAAGTCCTCTAGAGTCTGAATAGTCCGCTCTGATTGTCCTTCTATAAGGCAGATCAACTCTTTAACTGATCTCTTCGTGTGGGTGATGCTTCGGCTAATTGAAGTTGAATTCACTGAACTCAGTTTCGACCTTCTCCTTAAGCAGACTTCCTCCATAGCTTCTCATCCCTCGAACGTCGCGCATGTCCTTCTTGTCCACCGGTGTACTCTTCAGCAGCACCTCGTCCCTCGGATGCACCGAACTCGTCGACTCCCTTCTCGTGCCACCCTTCTCAATAGCTGCATCTTCCACTCAACTTCTTGTGCTCCTAACTCCTGCACACTTAGACACGAGGATTAAATACATAGAACCTAACTTAACTTGATTTATCACATCAAAATTACCACGGGGTACTTACAATTTCCAGCTTTTTAATGTGCATCAACTCAAGTTAAAGTTAAGGTTAAACAAATTGTAATAACAAGATTATATAATGTAATTTCAATTATACCCAAAAGTTGCAACACAATGAAGTTAAGTAGGATAAAAATTCTAAAATTTTAAAATATTATCCCTAACTCCCTTTTAACTTGTTCCTATTTCTCCTCCTTTAATCACATTAAATAAAATTATAAAAAAAATAAAATAAATAGTTAGAAAATTTTGCAATAATTTTTTAAGGGTACCTTATAAGAATTACTAGTAGGTTAATATTTTTCAGAAATAATTGTCAAAAATATTCTATTTTTACTAAATAATCTTCTGTTTTGATAAAACTAATTTAAAAATTACTTTCTGGTTTCAAAAAATTTTGTAACTTATTGTTAAACATAAAAAAAAATTATATTAGTATAAAAATTTTTATAGTAAAAATTTATTTTATCAAATAGAATTGATTTATCTTATCAAACAACTAAATTTTCGAACATAAATCTTAAAACATTTACTTTTCAACTTTAAAAATTTTGTTAATTTTTCTAGATATGGAAACAAATTGTCTAATACTGAAAAATCAAAATTCCTAAATTTCTATTCTTCTAAAATTTTAAATTTAAAAATTAACTTTTTGAAAAATAATTCTTAATAATTCAGATAAAATTTGAAAAATATTGAATATTTTTATTATGATATAAAACATCATCTTTTATCATAGAAGAATAAAAGTTTTATAAATAATTCTATAAAATATTTTTAATATTTAAAATATATTTTTTAATAAATTCATAGAAAATAACTTAACAATAAAAAATATTTTTTAAAATTTTTTGTTTGCAAATCAAATCTTTAGATAGCATAATAAAAATTTCCAACTCGAAATATGAAGAGTATATATTTAAATAATTTGTTTAAATAATCTAGAAAATAAAACATATTAAATTTTAAAGCATGCATAAGATTAACTTAAATTATACTAAGCATGATTTAGAAATTAAATATAAATTATTTCCTATTTGATTAATCAAGAATTTTGGTGGAATATGATTTCTAGGGATTTTTCTTCTTTGACCCTTATGGTTCCTGATATACTAATTGAGTCATCTGTAATTTCTAAAATTTAAATCCTATAAATCTTTTGGAGTTAAACATGCATAGTCATTTTTTAAAAATTCTATTTGTTCCTTTAATTTATAAATCTTATATTTGATTTTATCAAATAATTCTAGTGGATATGCATTAGCTAATTTTCTTTTCAAATTAATATTATCCTTTTTTAATTTATTATTTTTAAATTTTAGCTTACATAAGGATTTAGACATTAATGTTATTCCATAATAAAGTTGATTAGGAGGTAGAAGACATACCTCACTTACCATATCATGTTCAAAGTTGGATGCTCCCCTTCGTTGCTACTTTCCTTGGATGTAGTTTCTCCTTCATCGATGCTCTCCTCTTGGAGACTCGCATGAGTGCTAGTCTAGCATACTCCTGGAATTTGGGCTCTGATGATGACTCGTCCCATATTGCCTTTAGATTTGTATGCTTTGGTTTGCTTGGCCCTTTATTTTTCTCCTTCTTTATCAGTTTTGGACAATTATCCTTGATGTGTCCTTCTGGACAGTTATAGCATCTTACTTTCTGTTTTCCCAAAACAAACTTCTTGGCCTGCGACTTGTTAAATTTGTTAGATTTAAAATACTTAGAGAATTTTCTTACCATGAAAGTTGCTTCGTCTTCATCAATCGATCAGTCTAAATCTAGTCTATTCTTCTAGGCTTGCAGTACTAGGTTCTAATTTGGTCCCATGTATACTGAGATTCATGTAATTCAAAAGTAGAAAAAAAATTTCTAGTGTACTTACCTCGAGGACTTTGGAGATATAGTAGGAGTCTACTATAGATGTTCATTCCAGTGTTCTCGGAAATACATTTAGATTATACCTTTGTAAGTCCCAATTAGCTACCATTTCTCCGAGGTTCGTTAATCCAGTGATTAGCTCCTTGATTCTTACATGTAGATGAGCAACCAATTGGCCTTCTTCCATCCAGAGTTTGCTGATTTGGTTTCGGAGCAGGTCCCGTCTCGCAAGCTTTGCATCGAACGTTCCTTCGTGTAGCTTCAGGAACTTCTCCCAAAGATCTTTTGTTAATTTGTAAGCTCCGATTCTACTGACTTCCTGAGATAGAAGTATGCTGAGCAGGTGGAACTCGGCTCGTTCGTTCGCTATGAAGTTGGCTTGTTCTTTTTTGGTCCATTGGTATTCCTCCTTTTTAACTTTTTGTTGGTCATTGGGGACTAAAAAAAAATCATATTGTTATTTATTAAAAGTAATTCAAAATCAGTTTTAAAAAATACTCCATTCATTTCTTCCATATAGCGAGCCCCCTCGAACTTAGGCAAGTAGATGCTAGATTCGACCATCGTCTTTGTACTTCAGTCGACGGTTAGTCCTTCTGAAGCGGTTGTGCTCTGATACCACTTGTTGGCGCAGGTAGGTTGACAAGAAGGGGGTGAATTTCCCTAAAAATTAAAAATAAACCTTTCTCGATCTTCAACTTAGATTAGTAGCACAATTATAATAAATTAATTGAACAACTAAAAAATAAAAGAGGTGGAAGAATTACTTGGTTACAACCTAGGTGGTTGCTAATTCAAGGCAAATGAAAGCATTATAAAGTCTCAATCGCTAAAGGCAGAGAAGTCTCTTACACTCGTTGAATGCACAGAAATATGCTAGGAAATGAATACACGAGTTATTAAATATTTCCTAACTCCAGGGTACTTTTTATAGCCCTTGAAAACTCTATCAGAAGTTGGAAGACACCTTCAATAGGGTTCAAGATGCCTTTAATCAGAGAAATCTTATCACCGAAGATAAAACTTTATTTTTGACTAACGGTCACTGGAATGCACCTTCTATAGGCTGGAAGAGGCTTTCAACATTGTTCATCGAAGGCGCCTTCCATGCCTTGGAAGGCCCCTTCCAAGCCATGGAAGGCCCCTTCCACGAGGCAAATCAACTCCTTAGCTGATCTCTTCGCATGGGTGATGCTCCGGCTAACCGGAATTGAGCTCACCTAAATCCAACTCTGACATTCTCCTCGAACAGGCTTCCTCCCTAGCTTCTCATTCCTTTAACGTCGTGCACATCCTTCTCATCCACCAGTGTACTCTTCAGTAACACCTCCTCCCTTGGATGCATCGAGCCCGTCGGCTCCCTTCCTATGCCACCCTTCTCACTAGTTGCGCCTTCCGCTCGACTTCTTGTGTTCCTAAGCTCTTGCACACTTAGTCACAAGGATCAAATACACGGGACACATAACAAAACTTAGTTGACCAAATTAAAACTAACATGGGGTACTTACAATATCCATAAGTCTTGAGACGTGATCACTTCAAGCACGATTATTGGTGATCCATGACCTCTTGTAAATTAGTCTTTCCAAGCAACTGGATAATTTTTCCATTTCCAATGCATGAAATCAAGGCTATCCAATATTCTAGGGAAGTCATGCCTCTCATCATGTATTTGAAAAAGACGTTGAACATCATTAGCATTCGACATTTCAAGTATCGATCATCAAATAGTTCAACCACATAACCGCAGAACTTGAAAAAACACTTGATGGCGGTTGATTCACCCATGCGTACATACTCATCAAGATGATCGACTGGGACTCTATAAGCCAATTGGCGAATTACAGTAGTGTATTTTTGTAGTGGTGACAAGCCTTTTCTTCTCATAGCATCGTCCCTCTGCTGAAAATACGATGAATGACTCTCAAGTTCATTCACTATGTGACAAAATAAATCTCTTTGCATGCAAAACCATCTTCGAAATATTTGATCTGGATACACCAGGTTTGTAGAGAAATAATCATTGTAGAGCTTTGCATGTCCTACTTCACAATTTTTTTGGATGAACCTTCTTCTTCGCCGTATCTCGTTATTATTTTGATATGCTTCAACAATTTGTTGGCTTTGTTGAAGTATCAATGACATTAGCTCATTCCCCGAATCATAATCTTCATCAACAACTTCAACTTTGACTTCATTTTCATTTGTCGAGTTAGAGCTGATGCTACTTGAATATTGAGATATTTTGGAGGAATGTTCTTAGAATGAAGAATTGTAGAACACAAGATGTCTATTTATTTTTTCTTGTCAACGGCTGTATTACAATGACTATATTCCAATGGATACTTTACAACAACTATATTAATCGACCAAGAATTATACATTAATTGAAAAAGTACAATAATAGAAAATTACATTAATGAAAAAGTATAATAATAAAAAATTACATTAATTGAAAAATATAATAATTAAAAATAATAATAAATGGAAATTACATATTTAATCTCCCCTACTTTCTTGGCATGGATGTTCATGGATGATAAGTTGCTCTTCTATCATTTGTAAAGTGTCCTTTGAAAGAATTACGTATTCCTTTAGTTGAACTTTGAGTAAGGTAGTTTTTGCTTTCATCTTGGCAGCGTTTGCTTTCATCTCCTCAATTTTTTCATTTCAACTTCAGTCATTTTTATGCTTGTATACTCAGTTGTCTTCTGACCCATTGGATGAGTTTCTTCTTCGTTTATGTCTACATGTAGACTCACATCTTTATTAGATGAGGTGTTGTTTACCCCCGACTCTGAGGTCCTTTCCTTCTTCATGCCAACAAGGTGATCAATAAACTATGGAGTAAACTTTGAAAGGTCTTTTACGATTCTCCATACATGCTCGAGATTAAATGCAATGTTATTATTTTCCTCGCGATATTTTTCATACGCAAGTCGCAATATGTTCTCATCATTGTGGCCGCTACGATATGCACTATACACACTATTGTAATTTATGTTGAAGCGATATACCTTTTTGTGTATGGTATTGTGTCAGTGCAATCGTATGACATTAGCAATTCTATTGGGTATACTTAGAGGACGATTCTCATTATAGTAGCTTGTAATACGTTCCCAGAAATCATCCACCTTTTGATAATTGTTAATGATTGGATCATCACTGATAGTAACAAAGATCTCGTTAAAACATCGTCTTCAACCTTACTCCATGTTGACTGCTTTCTTCTATCCGCAACGTCAAAATTTGCCTTCTCTAAATTTGCGAGTTCAATTGGGGATTTACGGTCAGATAGTTGAGTCTCTAGAACAAAAGTCAGAGTAAACAGTTCATTTTCCGTCGGAGATGTAAAAGCCATACCGGTTGCATGTGGATTAGATGAATAATTTTATGAATATGAATTATAGTGATAATTTGATGGATATGGACCATATGAATTTGGTGGGTATGGATTATATGGATAATTTGATGGATATAAAAAATATGGATAATTTAGTGGAATTTATGAATTTTAAGAAGAATGATTCCTTCCAGCAATTTTTGATAATTTGCAAAAAAAATTTTAAAAAAAATCCTTGGTTATTTTCATCCAGATGAAAATAAGAAAAGATTTTTAGAGAGATTTAGGTATTTAAAAGATTGAAATAAGATGATGAATATTTATAGATGAAATTTTATTTTTAAAAAAAAATACTATCAGTTGAAAAATTAAAATTATTCGTTAAAAGATTTAAAATTATCCGTTTGAAATATTTTTTTATTTTTTAAATAGAAAAAAATATATATTTAATTAAAAAATAACTTTAACCTATGTGGGGGTGGGCCAGTCTTGCACCCACACCTATGGATGGCTACAGCAATTGAACGAGTTAAATGCTTTGGTGGACCCATGAATGTTTTAACACCCATGCATATTATAACATCCTATTAATCAATGTGGATGCAGTTTAAATCCCTAATAAAACACAAAGATGTATGTTTTGAAAGTCGACCACATAAGTTGTGTTTAAGATCATCTAAAAATATTGTTTCTTCTGTCTTTCCGTGCATGGCTTCATGCTATGGGAGCACTCATCCGGTTAGTTGTACCTATCAACAAGTGTGAGTGAGCGAGCTATCTGTTGAATCATCCAATCAACGTGGGCATTGCGCTGTTTAAATCTTCTGAAGAGGCACTTGACTTTCACAGTACAAATGACGGCCATTATAGCATCTGAAAAAAGGATGCTTCTGTTAACCTTCCTCTGTTTCACCGTAGAAGCCATGGGCAGGGAATCGAAAACTCTCCTCGAAAAGCAACTGTTAGCGGAGGAAAAGCTAAAACTGATCAACAAACCTACAGTGAAAAGCATTCAGGTTCACTATTTGTATTCAAAAAAAATTAATAGACTTTTGCGTCTTATTGTGTTTGCAATTTCTTGAAACTTTTCAGAGTGCAGATGGAGACGTGATAGACTGTGTCGATATTTACAAGCAACCGGCTTTTGATCACCCACTTCTCAAAAACCATATCATCAAGGTACATATGAGTTTTTTCATAAGATAAATAATAACTATGTAGATGAACAAATGGTTGTCGATTACTGCAGATGAAACCCACTAACGATCACTCCAAAAAGAGAAATAAGGATTCCTCTCAGGCTACTACTTCAGCAGGCCTAACGCCCACACAAACATGGCAAAAGAGCGGACCATGTCCCAATGGAACAGTACCAATCCTCCGCGTCCAACGCCATCACTTGCTCAATGCTCCTTCCATTGAAAAGTATGGGAGAAAACCATGGAATGGGGTTGTCGAGCACCAGATCCACTTATCGAATCGGACGATAGCTGCCGGTATCGAAGGCTTGCACGCAGTCAGTCCTCCACGAACTCTATTCCAATTCATTCACAAAGTCATGCGATCGCGTGCCTCTGAATCTGTTCTTCTGATATCCAGTATGCAGTGCTAATTGGAAGCGGATACAACTACATCGGGGCCAAAGCAAGCCTCGGCATCTACAACCCCTGGGTCGGGACCGACGACGAATACACCACTTGCCAAATTTGGCTAAGGCATGGAGAGTATAACAACTCAGAGTCCATTGAACTTGGCTGGATGGTCAGTGTTCTTGATCTATACATTTGACACCGTTAGCTACTAATCCTTTTGAGTTTTGCCCTCTGATCTACCAGGTCAATCCTAGTGTTTTTGGCGACAAGACGTCGAGATTTTTCATCTACTGGACGGTATGATTTTCTTCTAGCTTCCATCTCCACACTGATCCTAGCTAGCAACTTTCTTCAATCGCACAGACCGACTCAGGGAAGGAGACAGGCTGCTTCAACCTCCTTTGCCCAGGCTTTGTCCAGACGAGCAGCGAGATAGCCCTCGGAGCTGCCTTTTCCCTTGTCTCCGGTGACGAACTTCAGTATGAATTCTCAGTAGAAGTATGGAAGGTAAACGAGGATCAATATATATGACGGTTGGAATTCCAAGTCGACGAGCTCAAGAACGTAATTTTCAGGACTTCGACGACGAGAGATGGTGGGTGGTGTACGGCGACACCACGGTCGGGTACTACCCAGCTTCCCTCTTCGGAGGGCTGTGGAGAACAGCCACGTTGGTGTTCTTCGGTGGAGACGTGTACAGTCCGAGGATATGGGAGTCGCCGCACCCGTCCACCGCCATGGGCTCCGGCACCTTCGCCTCCTACCATTTCATGGGCGCCGCCTTCATTCGGCAGCCGAGGATCATGGACTTCTCCGGATATTACAAGTATCCTGACCCATTCGGCATCTACGTGAACCAGGCATACTGCTACAGTGCAGAGAATTACGCAGAGATTCTGTGGACGGAGCCCCTCCTCTACTATGGTGGGCCGGGTTGGAACTTTCCCTACTGCCAGTAGATCGATCTCGTCATCATGTTTCACTTGTTGGTAAGTTCTTTTATCCATCCAGAAGAAGATTACGGCTGCTGTCGCTTTGCTTCTTTCGAAGATCATCCAGCTGGAAAGGTTCTGTTTTTTTATTTTCAGATTATTCTTACAACAATCTTAATGGCAATGATTCTAGATTCAAGTTATATTTTACCATCATTCTTACTTTCGTTTTTTAAAATCACTATATATGATCCGGTTTAGAATTGTTCCAAATCTATGTGGTATTCATGAATCAAGAACAATTCACTTTTAAAAACTTCATCACTCAACGTGAAGAACAGTCGGAGACAAATAGGCTTTCACAATGTTAAACTAAACAACACAACATCAAGCCGATGAACAAGCTGAATCGGAATACAGGAAACTTCAGCTGCCCAAGTTTTGGGAATCCCTGGCATCATAGAAGCCGCTCCATCAGTGCAAAGTTTATTCCCATAACTTTCGAGAGAATAACTTGTATCTGAACTCTACGGGTTTTCTTTCCCAGCACACACAAACCGACTAAACCAAAAGTACTTCAAAGCGATAAAAAAGGGACCGTCTTCAAGAACTTCGAGAGAGAATACATCACCGCAACATACTGTCATTCGGCAGAATGAACAGCATTGAACTTTCTAGAAAACTTGTGTGATTCAGAGATTGTGATAGATTCTATTAGCAAGTGTAACTAGATTCTATTAGTCATGCAGATATAGCTATCTCAAAAACACACTGCAACCAGCAAAAAACTCACCAATCCAGACAATGATTCTTCAATCCGCTTACTTGAGGAGTTTCTGGAAGGACAATGTTCTTTCATCTGACCAATCTAGCCCATCCCGCCATTCTTTGTCATATTTGATCTCAGTCAGATTTTCAGCAACCAATGTCAGCTTCTTTAGCTTGGGACAATTCCTCACTTCCATGGTTTTCAGAGAAGGAAATGCTATTACTCGATCTCCGTCACTCAAACTCTCCAACTCCGGTAGATTTCGAAGCACAATTTTTGTTAGTCTAGGAAAGGTTGCAATAGTCTCTGTAGAATTAGTTTCATTGTCTTCCAACTTCAGTAGCCGATCAATTACACTGCAATCTTCGATTTCCAGCACACATAGATTCGCTAAACACCTGTTCTTCCAGATAATCTTAGCTTTTGGGAGAGCCGAGAGACGAAGGTATTCAAGGCACGGCAGAGCATTGAGCACATGACGATCACCACCAATGATTACCTCTTCAAGATCATGCATCGCATGGAGTCGGATCATTATCATATTCTGCATATTTTTTCCAAGACAGCAGGTAAATGGAATATTGAGACTAGCCAAGCCTCCGCAGCCTTCAATCTGGAGCCAATGGCCAGCGGCTGCTAGTCTTTGCGACTGGCAGAATCTTCGAAGAGCAGTTTCTGAGCTCATGGTGATGCCCAGAACCTTTAATTTCTTCAAGCTTTCTACCTCATCGAGAAGTATCCCCTCTCCATCCAATTTCAGGGCATCCATCACCCTCCACCCACTGTAACTATTGTTCATATTCAGCCATTGCAGTTGGTGAAAACAAGGAATGACAGCGCCAGGAATGCTTCTCAAATGTGTAGCTGATGACATCGCCAAAAATCTGAGGTTCACCAGACCTTTAATCTCCATTGGCAGAGACACAATCCTAGTTATGGATAAATCAAGATATTGAAGCTGGGAAAGATTGCCAATCCCTGCTGGAAGCTCTTCTATGGAAGTGTTCCGAAGATCCAGGCTCCTGAGACAAGGCATGTGAGAGAAAAACTCATTGGGTATGTTCTTGAGAGGATGATTGTATCGGAGACTCAAGTAGATCAAGTCAGGACATTGAGGCTCGTCAGGAAGAGCAGTTATGTTGTTACAGCACAAAGAAATCCTCTCGGCTACTCTCCACTTCTCGGCTCCAGGTGCTTCTGTTAGACCACGTCGATCTCCTATCAGCCATTTGCTCTCCTTCTTCCCACAATCGCATTCCATTCACAATATCATGGAGCGGACCATAGGGTGCATTTTAAAGTACTCATCGTTGATTCTTTGTATCAGAGACGCCGCGAGTAGCATTCCGAGCAGATATGATGCTTTGTCTGCAGTATCAGAAAACCTCTCGAAGTCGTTGATGAAACCTTCGCCGATCCAGAGATCCATAAGGTAGTATTTGCTCTGCCAGATTCCTTCACGCGACAGAGCGAAGTAGGACACGCACGTTCGCAATGTGTCGCTCAGACGGTCGTAGGAGAGTTTAAGAGGATGATAGACATGCTCCTCCATTCCTGGAAGCTGGAACGGAGCCTCCTTCATGATGGCCAGCACATGTCTCCACTCCGCGATCGTCCTTTTGTTTGCCATTGCTCGCGCCACGGTGATGAGCGCCGCCGGCAAGCCAGCGCACTGTCGGGCCAATGCTCTCGCCAGATTCAGTATCAATTGGTTGGTGCCGGCAAGATCCAGCTTCGCGTTGAATCTGAAGAGATCCCAAGCCTCCTCCTCCGATAAGCATTCCAGTTTGATAATCTTCTCTGCGCCCATGCGGCTGCAGACCTCCTCTATGCGGGTGGCGAATACGATCTTGCTCTTGGACGGCGGCTGGGGAAGTGGAATTCCCACGACCTGGCAGTTCAAGGGCTCCCATACGTTATCCAGCAATAGTAAAAATCTCATCTTGCTCAGCACGCGGAAAAGGCGGTCGGCTCTGTTCCTCTGCGGCTCCTCGTCTTGCCATTTGAGTTTCAATCGATCGAAGAGGGACCTCTGGAGCTCCTCCACTTTGTACCCCGTCGATAACTCGAGGTAGATGACTACATCCAGATTGTCCAGTTCCTTCTCTTCGAAATCATTGTTGAATCTTCTCAAAATTGCCGTCTTGCCAACGCAGCCCATGCCATGTATCCCAATGATGCTGATGTCATCATCTCTTGCATGGCCTTGTAGTTCCACCAACGCTGTATTCATGCCGACGGTTTTAGGATTCTGCATCTCGCGAACGCGATCGACATTCAGGTTGTCAGCCACGTCGGCAAACTCTCCGGCCTTCTTCTTTAGGTCGGCTGCCTCCGTGAGCGCCGCCTCAGCTCTGTTTCTGAGGGAGTAGCTGGAGCACACATTGACCGGAAAGTTGCAGAGGCACTTGAACATCTGGCGGTAGGAGGCGTTTATGTTTTCAGCCTCGGAAGCGAGGGCTTCGACGGATTGAAGCCAGTCGATGACTTCTCGCTTTGGATTGAGCCCATCCCTTTCGGCTGCGTCGATTTGCCTCTTGATATCCTCGCGTTTGCTCTTGAGTTGGGCCAGCTCCGCGGCAAAGGAGGAGATGGTTCCCTCGTACGACACGATGTAGTTGCAAGATAGCAAGCAGCAATCCTTGAAACAAGTGAAGAATGAAGTGATGCCGGAAATGATATCGGCCATTTTTGCTAGAGAAGTAGAGCATTAGACAATGAATGCTAGAGGAAATACGTTTCCAGCTGCAATCTTGCTGAAATATAAAATGTGTGTGTGTGATTGAAGGAATCGAAGTTTTCTCTACGTGAAAGCAAAGGGTATTTTTTTAAAAAATATTTTTATTTATTTATTTATTTTTGGCAAGAATCGGAGTTTTCTCTACGGGAAAGCAAAGAGGAATTTTTTATTTATTATTTATTACAAGAATTAGAGATTTCTCTGAGTGAAAGCAAAGGGGAAACTTTAGTTTTTTTTAAACTCTTTTTTGATTAAAAATTAAAAAGATGTCTTTTATTGGAATCCACAAAAATATTTTTTTTTCATTTATTATTTAAACATCAATAAAAAGAATAATTACGCTGTAGTTATATTTCGTAATTACTACACCTACCTAGTTGTATTATAGTACTATTATAATATTCATACTTTAATACGGAGATCTTAGAATAATATATTTGGAGAAGTCAAAATAAATCATGAATAATATATTTAAACTCATTATAACATCAAAAATCTATAGAAATTAAAATAGGTACAATTAGAGCTCTATAAGTCCATCAATAAATTTCAGTCAAAATAGATCTTAGATTGCACCTATTTCAATTTTTGTGGATATCTGATGTAATAAGGAGTTTAAATATATTATTTATTATTTATTTTAGTGTAAAATATAATAAGGAAAAAATCATCAAAAATCTCCACGTTAAGTCTGATATAATTTAAGTTTTAATTAAAGTGTATTTTTTTAGTTTTAATTAAACCTATTAATTAAAGTTTTAATTAACATTTTTAATTACAGATTTAATTAAATTTGATTAATTTTTAAATTTTATTTTAATTAAGGTTTAATTGAATTAATTTTATAATTGTTTAATTATTTAATTTTAAATTAGTTAAGTTTTAATTATTTAATTTAATTAAGTTTTAAGTTTAAATTAATTTTTAAGTTTTAATTGTTTCATTTTTTTAAATTAGTTATGTCTTAATTGATTAATTTAATTAAGTTTTAAATTTTAACTTAACTTTAAAGTAATTTTTAAAATAAATTTTTAAAAGTTTTTTTAAGAATTAAAAAAATAAAATAATATTTAAAATATTTTTAAAAATATTTTTAATAGAATTTTAAAGTGTTTTTAAAAGATTTTAAAAATATTTTTAAAAAAATTAAAAAGTTTTTAAAAATATTTTGTAAAATAATTCTAAAAAAGTTTTTTTAAATAATTTTTAAAAGATTTTTAAAAATTTTTTAAAAGATATTTTAAATTTTTATTTAATTATGGTTTAATTTTAATTGAATTAAGTTTTATTTAAATTACGTCTATGTTTTCAACTAGGTAATTTTTTATGAAATATTTAGTTATGTTTTTTTATTTTGATGATAGTTTGATCTTTTGTTATATTCAGATTTAATCATAGTTAGTTAAATATATATTTCAAAAATTAGTTTATTGGCTATAATGAGGCATAGATGTCTTCTTGGGTATCGAAATAACTATCACTTCTAGATAAAGTCTTTTTAAAAAATTATACATTTAATATTTCTATTTAAAATCTTAGTTTAACTAGTTTAGTATGTGACGAGGTAGCTTTGATTAGTTCCACTCAGCTAAGTAGACCAAGTAGGGTATATCTTACCCAGCCTTACTTCCTAGATCAAGTTTTCCTAATGTATTATCATCTCGCCCCACCCTGGTACTATGTTGGACAAGAGTCAAATTATCCTTTTCCAGTTTAATCCTAAATACCCAAATAGGTAAGTTTATAAGGTGTGATATGTGTAGGTTTATATATATTTCTAAATATTCTTTAACACATATCTACTTGTATTTTATGAAGATAATCTATGTTTATTGTATCCTGTTTCATTATTATGTCATACTTCTATCCCATTTTATTTAGAGATATGCTCTTTATATGTTTTGATTGATAGGACGTCATTTGGAGAAAAAATGGAGCAAAGGTACACATTGAAGCTAATTATGAAAATCCAGCAACCTGGTCATGCCCCCTCACACGGTCGTGTGTGTTAGGATGTATACTAAAAGCTTAGCTTTTGGAATGAACATTTAATAGAAATAAAAAATCACATTGGTCAAATATCTACATTTATAATAAATGTAGTTGTCCATCTTAGTTTATGTTGTAGATAACATGGTGTGTGGTGTCACACACAGAAGATCATGTTATT
>JBBMJZ010413106.1:13423884-13443066 GCA_037833815.1 Zingiber zerumbet | reverse complement strand
CCCAGTTAGGACTTTCTCACTGCCTGGCTTCACTCACCAGGACTTTCCAACTGCCTAACATCCCAGTTAGGACTTTCCCACTGCCTGGCTTCACTCACCAGGACTTTCCAACTGCCTAACATCCCAGTTAGGACTTTCCCTCGTGCCAAGCTCCCTGCTTGGACTTCTCCGTGCCAAGTCTCCATACTTGGACTTTTCGCGTGCCAAGCTCCCTGCTTGGACTTTTCCAGTGCCAAGACTCCATACTTGGACTTTTCTCACGAATTAGGTCAACCAGGTCAACCTTGACCTACGGTTGCCCAATAATCTTCCTAGGTCTCTATTCTTGTCAAACATCAAGATACGACCTTCTATTCTTGTCAACCATCAAGAATACAACTCTTCTGTTCTTGTCAAACCCTTGACAAAACATCTTGACAAACATCTTGTCAAACATCAAAATACAACTCGAGTCAAGTCAACTCGAGTCGGGTCAACCAGGTCAACTTTGATCTAAGGTTGTACCAACAAGACCAATAATATCTAGGCTTAATCAGTTCAAAGAGTTAGATATTTAGATTACCATGTGAGATGAAATCATTAAAATATATCATTCTAGTAAATTATTGAAATTTGATATCACTTGTAACATAGATAATATTTTCTTTTTTTACTTTATCTCTTTATTCCTCCTAACTCCTAATTTACCACTGACATCATACATTAGAGCATCAGCTAACCTAATATTGAATCAATATTGTTCTAGTTAAATATAAAAACTATGATATGATTCGAGATTTATATATTGGTGTCGAATAGTGTCAAGTTTTGATAAGGCACTGAAATGATATATTTCAACTATTTCTTTCGCTACGGTGCGAGATTTCAAAACTATGCCTATATACCATCTTCTGCCCTGTCACTACCAAGAACAAGATTCCCTTACAAATGTTAAAACAGAGTAGTTCATCATGCAAGCCCACTTTTTATCATTAGACTCAAAACATCCATCATACCAAGAGTTTTCCTTATCAAAGTTTCGAGAATGGGAAATACTAATACAGTGATCAAGAAGACAAAAAATAGATAAGCAAATTGCAAATAAACATAGAATATCACTAAATGATATTTAAAATCGTTACATTTTGCTTTCTTTTGGCAGTAGGTGCGCAGGAACATGTATCTAATTGAAAGAGCAAGAGTTAATGCAACAAAGAACTTGATATATATATATAACACATGGAGCAAAAACTTTGCCTACAATAATGTTACAAATTTTCTGCATTAGGTTTTTTACAATAGTAAAAGGTAATTCGTTCATCCCAACCTCTCTGCCAGTCTATTTTCAGAGCAATATGTAAGAGATAAATCACAGATGACTATTAATCTTGGGCAATAAAATAACACATGAGAGAAGATAAACACCTAGCTACTAATCAGGATTTGACCCCAAAACTTATGATGATAATATTACCATATGCTAATCAACTGTCTGTCTCGAGGGGACATATTTTCTATGTATATAGATAAGGAGGTAAAAGCATGTTCATACATCTAAAGCAAAAAATAAAAAGGGTGTCCGTATTTAATGAATCCTAAATAATTTTTATAGAAAAAAAAAATCATCAAATAGACTTTCAACTATATTATTTTTCTGGAGAATATTCTTACTTTCAGCGTTGTTATATCAATTACAACTAGCTGCTACATATGGAGTAGTTGCTATTGTTAAAATTTATTATTCCTATTAAGTAGACTTATTTGTAAGTTGAACATGTAAATACAATCAGAAACCTTTAGGGTGATTTTACTTATGTTTATTAGGTCATATTATTAAATATGGGTTTAATGTATAGAATCATTTCGCCCAATCTGTTATCATCTATGGGCTGATAATGAATTTGATTCCTATATAAAGGGGAGATCCCTAAGGGTTTAAGATAATCTTGATAGAGCACGTGGTTCCCCATTGATCTAGAGCTTTTTGGCATCATTAGCCCTAGCACCCAAGAAAGATCTTCTCTGTTTACTTTCGCTGCTTCTTCTTCCTCAGGATTGCTCAGACGAGTCTTCGAGATAAGGACATGACTCTGTAAGTAGGTTCCTTATCTCTCAGTTTATGTATTATTTTGTTATGCCATATTTAATTGATGAAACTAGATTTTTTTTGTTCTTGTATTTCGTATATGTGAGTTCTTCGTATTTTAAAATTCATGCGACTTAGGTTATCCAATAACTAACATGTGGTATCAGAGCTCAGACTCCGTTTCTTCAATTTCATGGTAATACATTTTAAGTTTTTCGTTGATTTGTTATTTATATGCTAGATAAGTTTTCTTAATATAATACAATTTTTATCGTCAAAAATCAGATAAGAAAAACCTAGGATATACTTGTTTTCTAAGTTTTCCGTATTTATGTGAAAAATATGAAAAACCATGGAAGAACCATCATATTTAACCCAATTATTCAATTAAATCATGATGGCTCAATGGATTGGCTTGGTCTACCAATTGATTACCAAGCCTAAAGTAGTGAACAGAATCAATCAATTCAGAGGGTCAATCGATTGACAATTTTTCCAATCGATTAAAAAGCCTTGAGTTATGATAAAATCTTACTAGTCGCATATAATAGATTTCTAAATTTATTTTGATAATTGATTAGGTAAACCTAATCGATTGATAAGCCTAATTTGGAGTTATTAAGAATAATTAAGTAACTATCTGTTTACTTAAAGTTTCTAGTATTTTCGTGGGTCTACTTACACAACGTGTTACTAAGTTGAACTATTATGTTGACCCAAAGGAAAACACCTTAGGTATGTTTAGTGAATTTTATATTGGTAGACGTATATTTATACTAAGAGTAATCTACCTAAAGAAAGATTATTTTTATGCCAGATATACACTCAAGGTAACTTATAACTATGGAACAAAATTTTATTTTATTCATATCATGTACAAAATATGTCAGTTCAAATGAAGACATATTATGTAGCTGATTAAGGTTGTTATAAACTATGGATCAAAACATAACTTATATAAAGTATCATATTATGCGCATAATGAGTCGACCCAAAGGAAGGTACATTGTGTGAGCAATTAAAGTTTGAGTTATATTAGAGAGTACTGGTAATAAATTCTATTTTAATCTACAGAGTAAAGTACAATGTTGTATTTGATATCTTATAAGGAGCTCATTCATATGCATTTAAATTTTATTTTATGTGCATAATCTTATATTTTTTTTACTTGCACTTATACATGTTCTTGACTTTCGTTAAATCATGTGCTTAAATAAATTTTTCTCTTTAATTTTAGTGTAATTTGTAACTGCCAATATTAATAGCATCCCAAGATTAATTGATTCAAATTTTACTGAATGTAAAAAATACGTGATCGTAGTCTTAGGTTGCATGGACTTAAACTATGCATTAAGAAATAATCGCCTACACCTTTAACCAGTGCTATCACTATAGAGCAAAGGGCTGAATTTTAGCCGTGGGAGAAATCAAATCACATATGTTTGAGTATCATGAGACTTTCTATATTGGCACTAATAAAGGGTTCTATAATAGAGGGAGAAAATGCCATAAGTTTCCAGAACCAACTTGTAGACCGATTCACCTCAAATGTAAAGGTCAAGACAATTACACTTCTTACAAAGTTGGTAAACATGCAGTACAGTGGTAAAGGAAATATAAGGGAGTACATTATGGAAATATCTAATATAGCGACAAGTCAAAAATACTAAAACTCGATATGTTTGATAGTATATTAGTGTATTTCATCTTGATGTCTCTACTTGTATGGTTCACTATTTTTAAGTTATTGTATAATACTCAAAAGAAAAAGTAAAATTAAATGATCTCATTGCTCAATATGTACAAGAGGAGGGGAGATTACAAATTGAGACATCTAAGAGTGCTCACTTAACGTCTGGTTCTCAAAGTGTAAGCAAGAAGTGAAAGAGAATCAATAACAAAGAAAAAGGAAAACAAACTGTTGATTCTAGAGACAATAACCATAAGGAGCACAAAAAAGCAGGATAAATAATTCACTTATTTTTTTTAAAAAAAGAAGGGCATATAAAGACATACTACCACAAGTACGTCAACTAGCATATAAAAAATAGTAAACTTCTCAACTTTGTTAGTTCAGAAGTCAATTTAGCAATTGTATGCACTGACACTTGGTAGATATATACTGATGCTACTATTCACATAAGTATCATTATGTAGGGTTGTCTCAGGAGCCTACTTTTGCTTGATAGTGAAAAATACATCTATACGAATAATGGAAAGAAGATTGCAGTCAAGTCTATTGGTATTTTTAGAGTTTATTTAGGAATTGATGCCTATTTAGATTTAGAAAATACTTTTATTGTATCATCTTTAAGATGGAACTTAATTTTAATTTCTTGTTTGGATAAATCAGGTTATTCTTGTTCATTTGGAAATGGAATATTTAGTATTTTCTTTAATTCAGTGTTGATTGACAATGGTTCCTTGGTTGATAAATTTTATAAATTGAACATTTTTACTCTTACGATTGACAACATAATAATACATAATATATGTATGAAATGTAAATTAACCGACAAGAATTCTTCCATATTGTGGCATAGGCGTTTAAGATATATATCCAAATAACACCTAGAAAGGTTAGTATCACATGGAATTCTTGATTCCCTTGACATATTATACTTTAATGTTTGCATAGAGTGTATTAAAGGGAAGACTACTAACAAAAGGAACAAGGGGGTTAGCTGTTGTTGTGACATTTTAGATTTAATACATATAAAGATTTATGGATCATTCCCTAAGGTATATTGGAATGGACACACATATTTCATTACTTCATAGATGATTATTTTAGATTTAGATATATGTACCTTATTCATGAGAAGCTATAATCTTTGGGCATGTTTAAAATTTTTGAAGCTGAAGTTAAACTTCAACTAGATAAGAAAATTAAAGCCACCTGATCCGACCGTGAAGATGAATATTACAGTCTGTAGGACCGATGACAGCCGGCTAGAGGGAGGTGAATGACCCTGCAAAGACAAACAAAAAAACCTTCCTCGAGCTCTTATAACTTTAATAAAATTAACACTTGCATAATATATATAAGACTAATTAAAAAAGAAGAGGTACAACGAATTACTTGGTTACAATTGGGGTTGTTAATCCAAGGAGGTAGAAATCACACTAATTTCTCCTTCAGGTGGAGAAACCTCTTTACAACAGTTGAAGTACTAAAAATACGAAGCTAGACAGAAGAAATCATTTACAAGTGTTCTATTTTAGCTTTTGGGACCAGGGCTATATTTATACACTGGTCGGGATGTCTGAAAGGGTTCTAGGCGTCTGGAGGGGGATAAAACTTTATCCCTATCACAATGAATCACGTTTGACATGATTAGGATAAGATTTAAGGTTCGGGCGCCCGGACTGTCCAGTCGCCTAGATTTAGTCCAGGCGCCCGAACCCAAGTTAACAGCTTGTTAACTTGTTTGGTCCAGGTTCTTGCTCTAGCTCCGCTTGCTTAGGTCTGGTCTTTTGCTTCGGCTCCGACTCTACTTGGGTGATCTCGGCCTTCTAAAATAAGGCTCACCCGAACCCAACTTCCGGCCTTTAAGCAAGTTTTCGCTTCGGCTTCTCGTCCCTCGAAAATGTCGCGCGACTCTTTCTTGTCTGCCCGCGTACTCTTCCGTAGCACCTCATCCCTTGGACGCATCGAGCCCGTCGACTCTCTTCCGTGTCGTCCTTCTCGCTAGCTGCGTCTTTTGCTCGACTTCCTATACTCCTAAGTTCCTGCACACTTAGGCACAAGGTTAAAAACCAATAGGACCTAACTTGATTTAGTTGATCACATCAAAACTACCTTGGGGTACTAACAATCTCACCATTTTTTATGTGATCAAACCCAAGTTAAGTTAGGGTAAACTATATACAAATAGCAATTATAATGTTTGCAAAAAAAAATTGCAAGTACAGAAATTATGTAAAAAGCTTTAAGTATAAAATTTTTAAAAACTTTAAATTGCACTACCCTCCCCCTAGACTTAATCTTTACTACTCCCCCTTTTGAGCACAAAAAGATGAGGCACCACAAAAGAAATTCTACTTAACAATAATAAAAAGTCTAAGAGATAATTTTAAAAAATAATGTTTATGTTTTTTTTAAAAAATTGTAACATATTTTAAAAAATTCATATAAAGTTGAAATTGTCGTTAAAAAAATTTCTAAAAAAAAATTAACCATTCTCGAAAAGTTAACTTTTAAATAATTTCTAAAAATTTTGACAGACATTTTAAAGCATTTTTATAACCACTAATTACTTAACAGTAAGTCAATTAAATATTCAATTCAGTAATTAACTTTTAGGTCATGACGAGACACTAGGCCTTCTTGGTTATTGGATCATCAACCATTTCTAGACAAAGACTCTTAAAGAATTTAAACATTTAATTTTTTTTTTCTGAAAGCCCTTAAAAGAAATTAGTCTAAATATGATTTTAGAACCCAAAATAGCTTCCTTCATATAGGATTAATTAAAAATGTATGAGGAATATATTTTCATGATATTTTCTTAATTTGGCCCTTATGGTATTTAAAATACTAGTTTAAACTATTATATCTCCTAATATTTTGATTATTTTTTAGCATGCATGATTTTTCTAATATTCTATTTCTATTTTTCAATTTGTCATTTTCTAATTTCAAATTATCAAACAAATCTAAGTGGTATACATTGGCTAATTATTTTTTCAAGTCCATATTTTCTTTTTCTAGTTTAACTAAATCCTTGGAAAGAATCTTAATAAATTTAAACTATTTTTTAGGAGATAAGGCACGTACCTGACTTACCTCATATTCTGATGCTCCCCCTTCATTGTAGCTTTCATCTGATGATCCTCTCCCTTCGCTGATGCTCATCTTTGAATAGCTTTCATCTTCTTTTTGATGGTCTGCCATTAGGGCTAGTTCGGCATAGGCTTTGACTTTGGATTCGGATGACGTGTCGTCCCATGCCGCTTTTAGATTATGTTTGGGTCGAGCTATCTTTTTTTTCTCCTTTTCCTTGTTCTTCAATTTTGGACAGTCATCCTTGATGTGTCTTTCTTCGTTGCAGTTGTAACATCGGACCTTTCTTTTGTTCCGATAATGCTTCTTTGCTTGCGACTTATTAAATTTATTAGATTTAATAAATTTATTGATTTTTCTTAACAGTAGAGCTGCTTCATCTTCATCGATTGATACTTCAGAGTCAGAGTCTTCCTTCTTGGCTTTCAAGGCAAGATTGTTGTTTGACTTCTCGATTTCTTTAGGATTTGCATACCGAGTTTTGTGAAGTTCAAAAGTAGAAAACAAATTCTCTAGTGTACTTACCTTGAAGTCCTTAGAGATGTAGTATGCATCTACTAAGGATGACCATTCTAGAGTTCTCGGGAATGAGTTGAGCGCGTATCGGATTGAGTCTAGGTTTGTTACTGATTCTCTAAGATTGTTGAGCTGAGTGATGAGTTCTTTGATCCGTGCTTGGAGTTGCGTTACCTTTTCTCCATTATTCATTCGCTGATTTGTTAGCTGGGTTCAGAGGATGTCTTACCTTGCCAACTTTGCTTCCAAAGTACCTTCATGGAGTTATAGGAATTTCTCCTAAAGATCTTTGGTGGACTTATAGTTGTTGATTCGATTGACGTCCTGGGGCGGAAGGACGCTTAGTAGATGGAATTCTGCTTTACCTTTCACCACGAAATCAACTTGTTCTTTCTTAATCTATAAACATTCTTCCTTTCCAACTCCATGTTAGTCCTTGGGGGCTATAAAACCATATTTCATGATTAACAGAATCTCAAAATCTATTTTAAAAAAATATCTCCATCCGACATTTCCATTGCACAAAGTCTCCCTCGAACTTTGGTGGATGAATGCTTATACCAGCCATCGTCTCGTTGCTTCAATCGACAGTTAGTCTTTTGAGGCATCCTGACTCTGATACCAATTGTAGGACTGGTGGCGGTCGGCTAGAGGGAGGTGAATGACCCTGCAAAGACAAATGAAAAAACCTTCCTCAAGATCTTATAACTTCAACAAAATTAACACTTGCATAAGATATATAAGACTAATTAAAAAAGGAAGAGGTACAACAAATTACTTGGTTACAACCGGGGAGGTTGTTAATCCAAGGAGGTGGAAATCACACTAATTTCTCTTTCAGGCGGCGAAACCTCTTTACAGTAGTTGAAGTACTAAAAATATGAAACTAGACAGAAGAAATCGTTATACAAGTGTTCTGTCTTAGCTTTTAGGACTAGGGTTATATTTATAGCCTTGGTCGGGGGCACTTAGAAGGGGTCCAGGTGCCTGGAAGGGGATAAAACTTTATATCTGTAACAATGGATCGCGTTTGACGCGATTCGGATAAGATTTAAGGTTTGGGCGCCTGGATTCAGTCCAGGTGCCCATACCCAAGTTAACAGCTGGTTAACTTGTTTGGTTTGGGTTCTTGCTCCAGCTCCGCTCACTTAGGTCCGGGTCTTTCGCTCCGGCTATGGCTCCACTTGGGTGATCTCGGCCTTCCAAAATAGGGCTCACCCGAACCCAACTTTCAGCCTTCCAGCAAGCTTTCGCTCCGGCTTCTCGTCCCTCGGAAATGACACGCGCCTCCTTCTCGTCCGCCTGCGTACTTTTCTGCATCACCTCGTCCCTCGGACACATCGAGGTTGTCAGCTCTTTCCCATGCCATCCTTCTAGCTAGCTGTATCTTTTGCTCGACTTCCTGTGCTCCTAAGTTCCTGCATACTTAGACGCAGGGTTAAAAACCAACATGACTTAACCTGACTTGGTTGATCATATCAAAACTACCTTAGGGTACTAACACAGTTGATATGATCAATCAAGTGAACAATATCTATAACCTTTTGTGAACTATCTTGCTGAGTGTGGGATTATACCACCCAGTCAGAATGGTGTAGTGGAGCTCACAATCAAACTCTAAAAGATATGGTGAGAAGTATGATGGTCTTCACTTCTCTATTGGAGTCTTTTTGGGGTGAGACACTCAAGACTATAGTTTACCTATTCAATAGAGTACCTACTAAGTTAGTAATTAAAATCTCATTCGAGATGTGGATGGGTAGACAACCGAGCATTAGGCATTTACACGTCTAGGATTATCTAGCTAAGGTTAGGCCTTACATGCATAATGAAAGAAAACTGGACTCAAGAATAGTTAACTGTAATTTTATAAGTCATTCTAAGAAATCAAGGGGGTATAAATTTTATGATCCCTCTAAGAGATCCTTATTCAAAATAAAAAATGTCAAATTCATTGAGGACAGTGGGAGTGATGAAATTAAGGAATTATCTTTTGAGGAAAGTGTTAGTGATCCTCCTATGATTACTACTAGTGCGATCAATAGCAGTATGATTACCATACTACCACATATTATGGATATTACACATCTAGTGAGCGTAGTGAACCAAGATATTCCCATAACATCTCCATTGCAATTGAAGGAGACTACCACTGAAATTGAAGTATTGCCTGATATTGATGAGCAAATACCTCAACTATCTCAAACACAAGTGCTTTTATTATGATCCACAAGGGAACGGAAAATCATAAATTTTTATGATTATGTTTATCTCCAAGAGCATGATTTTGACATAGGATTGGAAAGTGATCCTACATCTTTCCAAGAATTCAAATAATGCTTTAAATCTAAAAGGTGGATTAACACCATGTAAGAAGAGTTGAAGTTTATAGCAGGCAATGATGTTTGGAAACTTGTCGAATTGCCTAAAGGTACAAAATCTGTTGGTTATAAATGAATATTTAAAACCAAGCGGGATTCAAGGGACAATATTAAAAAGTATAAAACTCATCTTATTTCCAAGGGATTCATTCAGAAGGAAGACATTGATTATAAGGAGACTTTCTCACTTGTGTCGACGAAAGACTCCCTTAGAGTAATCATGATACTTGTAGCTTATTATGATTTGGAGTTAGATAAAATAGACATAAAGACTTCATTCCTCAATGAAGACATAGAGGAGTCTATATATATAATGTAATCAGATAACTTTGAGACATATCATATTTATCATCATTCACTCTTCAGATCAAACCAAACCGATTATGTCATCTGGTTGTAGGCATATCATATGTCTCTAATTAGGATCTTGATATAAGATTGATGATGTATAGTATGGAAGTTTCAAAAACTCTGGATGTGAATCTTTCATTCTCTAAGAGTTTATACTGTAAACTCCCTGTGGTCATTTTGATGTGGTCAACTAAGTTAAGTTAGGTCATGTTTGTGTTTGATGCCTTGTGTCTAAGTGTACAGGAACTTAGGACCACAAGAAGTTGAGTGGAAGACGTAGCAGACGAGAAGGATGACACGGGAAAGGAGCTGATGGGCTCGATGCATGTGAGGGATAAGAAGCTATGGAAGAGTACATCGATGGATGAGAAGGATGTACACGACGTTCGAGGGATGAGAAGCCTGCTTGAGGAGAAGGTCAGAGTTGGGTTGGGCGAGCTCAATTCCGGTTACTTGGAGCATCACCTAAGCGAAGAAAGATCAACTAAAAGGCTGATCTGCCTCATGGAAGGCATTTCCAATGGCTTGGAAGGCGCCTCACATAAACAATGGCAAAGGCATCTTCCATCTTGTTAGAGGCACCTTCAATAGCCGTTAGTTGAAGATAAAATTTTATCTTTGGCGGATAAAACTTAGCCTATTGAAGGTACCTTGGACCCACTTGAAGACGCCTTTAAGCTATGGATAGAATTTTTCAAGGCTATGAAAAGACCCTTAGAGCTAGGAAATCAACAACAACTTCAGTATTCATTTATTGGTATATTTCTGAGCTATCAAAGGGTATAACAGGCTTCTCCACCTTCAATGAAGGATATTTTCTAGTGCTTTTATCTACCTTAGATTAACAACCACCTAAGTTGTAACCAAATAAACTTCGACCCTCTTACTTATTCTTTTAAGTTATTATTTTCATAAATGTTAAGTGTCTATAGCTGCTTAATCTAATTATGCATCCTTGCTAAGCAAAAGCAAGAGATTTTTTTTTAAAATTCTAGTTTCAGGCAATTCACCCCCTCTTGCTGGCTACACAGGACTAACAAGTAGTATCAGAGCCCAAACTGCTTTAGAAGGACTAACTGCCGACCTAAGCAAACAAGACGATGGCCAGACAGAGTATCTACAAGTCAAAATTTGAGGGGGGGAGTTCACCCTATGTAAAAGCGAATAGAGGTATTTTTTAAAACTGATTTTGAAGTTTTATTAATAATCAAATATAGTTTAAAGCTCCAAAAGATCAAAAAGAAGAACAAAAAAAAGAGTACATTTGGACAAAGAAAGAACAAGCAGACTTTGTGGCGAATAGACGAGCCGAATTCTACCTGCTAAGCATATTACTACCTCAAGAAATCAGCCTACGAATCAACAAAAGAACTTTGGGAAAAGTTCCTAGAGCTACATGAAGGAACATCATAAGCAAATCTCGCGATATGGGACCTTCTCCGGAACCAACTTATGAACCTCTAGCTAAAAGAAAGAGAGTCAGTAGTGCAACTACATGGCAAACTGAAGGAGCTGATCACCAAACTCACGAATTTAAGATAAAAGGTAACAAATCGAGATTCTCTATGGTACGCATTAAATACTTTTCCAATGACACCCGAATGGTCCTCAATAGTCGATTCCAATTATATTTCTAAAGATGTAGAGGTAAGCACATTAGACAGTTTATTTTCTACTCTAGAGCTTCAAGAATTTAGATGTACCGAATTTAAGAAGGAGCCAAATTAGATAATTGCCTTGGAGATAAGAATAGATGATCCAGACTCTGAAGCATCCATCGACGAAGACGAAGCAGCATTAATGGTAAGAAAGTTTAGTAAATTTATTAAAACAAATAAATTTAAAAAGTCGTAGGCGAAAAAACACCTTCGGAGCAAAAGGAAGGTTTGATACTACAACTGTCAAAAAGAAGGACACATCAAGAACGACTACCCTGAATTGAAAAAGAAGGTGAAATAAAATGGCAAAAGACCAACAAGATCGAATCATAAGAACTTGAAGGCAACATGAGACAAATCTACGTCATTAGAATCGACAATAGAAGAGTACACCGGACTAGCTCTAATGGCAGACCACTAGAGGAATATTGAAAGTTCTCAGAGATGAGCATCGACAAAGGGGTAGGATCTTCAGAAGAAAGCAGTGACAATGGGGGAGCATCGGACCATAAGGTAAGGTAAGTGAGGTACATGCATTACCCCCTGAATAATCGTTTTAATTTATTAAAATGCTTTCCAAAAATATAGTAAAATTAGAAAAAATGCTAAGTTAAAATTAAACTTAGTAAATTCATGTCCCTTAGAAATGTATGATAATTTAGAAATAAAAAAAAATTGAAAGCATAAATAGACAAATTGGAGAATGACTATTCATGTCAAAATTTGAATATTCTTTGAAATTTAAAATTTAAAGGGCTTAATTGGTATTTAGATTTCACAAGGGCTAAATTAGAAAAACCTTTAGAAATCATATACTATAAAAATTTTGATTAATCCAATAGGAAACAATATATTTTGGATATCAAAATCATGCTTAACTTAATAAATTAATTTCTATACATGCAAAAAAATTAATTTGCTTGATTTATTTTTTTAAATCAATTATTTTTACAACTTTCTGATCATATTTATTGCTAAAAATTTTATCTGTGTAAAATGAAAGTATTATCTACTAACAGAAAGACTTTCAAAAAGATTTTCCATTAAGTTATTCTTTATGAATTTTCATAACGAAAATCATATTTTGAAAACTAAAAATACTTTACAAACTTATTTTTGAAAACTTTTATTATTATTATTTGATAAAACATGATGCTCTCTATAAAAATTTTTAATATTTTTTTTTGAATATTATCTGAATTATTATGAATTATTTTTTAAAAAGTTAATTTTAATATTAAAAATTTAAGAAAATATGAATTTGGAAACTTTTATTTTTTTTTGGCATTAAACAATCTATTTTACATATATAAGAAAATTATCAGTATTTTTAGAGTTGAAAATATATTTCTCAAAATTTATTTTCTAAAATTAGGTTGTTCTACTAAAATATATCAATTCTGTTCGATTAAATAATATTTTCTGTAAAAATTTTTCTATTGATATAGATTATTCTAATCAAGTTTGATAAAAATTTTTTAGGATTTGTTAAAATCAAAAAGTAATTTTTAAATTCTTTTATCAAAAGAGAAGATTAATTAGTAAAAATATAATATTTATGAAAAGTAATTTTGAAAAATATTAGCCTACTGGTAATACTTTTTATGTACCCAAGAAATATATTTTAAAATTTTCTAACTATTTATTATATATTTATTTTTTATTTTTTTATGAGATCAAAGGGGGAGAAGTAGGTATAAGTTAAGGGGGAATTAGGATTATATTTTTTTATCCTTGTACTAATTTTGCAAAGTTAAGATGATATTTTTTTAATTTTATCCTGGTACTAATTTTGCAACTTACTTTATTATATTGCATTTTGATTTAACCATAACTTTAACTTGGATTGATACACATCAAAAAGGGGGAGATTGTAAGTACCCCAAGTCATTTTGATGTGGTCAATCAAGTTAAGTTAGGTCCTGCTTGTGTTTGATGTATTGTGTCTAAGTGTGCAGGAACTTAGGAGCACAAGAAGCCGAGTGGGGGACACAGTGGATGAGAAGGATGACACAAGAAAGGAGCCGACGGGCTCGATGTATCCGAGGGACGAGGAGTTACAGAACATTACACTGGTGGGCGAGAAGGACGTGCGTGGCATTTGAGGAACGAGAAGCTGGGGAGGAAGTCTACTTGAGGAGAAGGTCGGAATAGAGTTCTAGTGAACTCAACTCCAGTTAACCTGAGCATCACCTAAGCGAATAAAGATCAGCTAAAAGGTAAATTTACCTCATGGAAGACCCCTTCAATGGCTTTGAAGACGCCTCGTATCAACAATTTCGAAAGCGCCTTCCAGCATGTTGGAGGCACCTTCAATAGCTGTTACTAAAGATAGAACTTTATCTTTGGCTGATAAAACTTCGCCTATTGAAGGCGCCTTAGACCCACTTGAAGGTACCTTTAAGCAACATATAGAATTTTCTAGGGACTATAAAAAGACCCCCTAGAGCTAGGAAATCAACAACAACTTTAGTGTTCATTTCTTAGTATATTTTTGAACTATCAAAGAGTGTAAAAGACTTCTCCACCTACAACGAAAGAGATTTTCTAGTGCTTTCATCTGCTTGGATTAACAACTACCTAGGCTGTAACCAAGTAAACTTTGACTTTCTTATTCTTTTAAGTTGTTATTATTTTCATGAATGTTAAGTCTAGAGTTGTTTAATCTAATTGTGCATCTTTCCTAAGCAAAAGCAAGAGATTATTTTTTTAAAACTCTAATTTCAAGCAATTCACCCACACTTGCTGACTACATGGGACTAACACATACCATAATATCTTTTAGATACACTCTATATGATATATTTGATACTTTTTCAGGATGTAGGAAAAGATGGAATAAAGAGGTTAGTTTCCGATGCAATTATAGACCCAAATGTGAAAGGTGTACTATGATGGTCGCTTGGGAAGGACTCTGTTGATGGTACTTACAACATCACTAATGTTTGTCATGTTAAGTTCAAGAATTTTAAGAGCCAAAACATGAGGATTAATTTTAGATATGCTAATCAAATTCATCACAAAACATCAATAGGAGAAGTTTCTAATGAAGTGATTTTCAAATTGCCAGGAGTATCTCAACAGTTGAGAGTGAATCCTAATTCTTTTACTAATATCTTATCTTCCACTTTACTAACTACTTTTATGTGCAAGTAACCAAATTTCTATATGTACTTTTTTTTTGCTAGTCTTTATTTGTATTACATTTTGTATAAGAGGTTTTTTTTAGATTTCCTTTTTATATTTAGATGAATAGCTTCTTCACTTTTTCAAGAATTCCTTTTCTAATTCTGGTTTTTTTTTGTTTCGCAGGCTCTCCTTTAGTTGTGCTTTGTAACTTTAAATCATTTCAGTAGACTTGACTACAATTAAGATTCTAATGGTGTTAATTATATTTGGTCTGGTAGATGGCAAGGACGCAAACGAATAACGCAACAACTCACCATCTTGGCCTACTGAAGGTTATTCCCCTTATCTTCCCGTCTTCTTGAAGTTGATTATTCATAACATATATTTGTTAGTCCTAATTGTTCAGGAGTAGGATTATATTTGTATTTTGTTCGTACGAAGTTTTCTATTTCCTCAAATGGAATTGTAAGATCTCCTCAAATGTTTTTTCTTCATTATTGATGTATGATTGGTGGTGTTGAACATGATGTTCTTAATCCAAAATAATTGTTTACTTATGGTAAGCAGGTTGCACAATGATACTTACATTTCCCCATTCTCAATCATAATTCTAGCTGATGGGATGTTGATTCTATTTTTTTCTTCTTGTGATCCAATGTTGGGTCAAGGTTTCTTTCTTATGCGAACATGGTGCATACTTATTTACATTATACATATATGTATGTGTGTATATATACTCAGGTTTTCTCAATTATGCGTCCAGCTTCTAGAACACTAGCCTAACAGGCCATTTCATTAATTTTGTCTTAGATATGTACCACTAGATTGACTTACTTAAGACACTGACTTTGTGCAAAACCAAGGAACTCTTCCAATAATGAGTTCCTTCTGATATAATAGTTCTCTGTAAAAGTAATTTATCTTTTGGATTTGTTTACTAAACTATGTTTTTTGTTAGTTATCTTTTGATGTAGAAGAACTGTTTCCCTTGAAGAGAAGAGGATCTATCATCGCCTAATAGTTCATATCTATTATGCTATATTCAATCCTTTTTAGCTTTACGGATATCCATCTGCTAACTCCAGATGATTATGGCTAGCATGATGTGTTGGTTGTGGTGGTGAATATTTCCAGTGCTTCTAGCTTTTGAGCAAGATACTGCACAGCTTATAGTACGGAATTAGCTCTTATCTAAGTTTATGTATGCTGTGTTCTATGTAGGATTGTTACACGCACGGAGGGGGTGAATCACATGGTTTTAAAAAACTTGACTTTTTTAATTTTTAAAAGCGAGTATGCAACGGAAAATGGTAAAGCAGAAACCGAAAATAATAAGTACATGAGGAGTTATTTGGTTTGGAGCCTTCGGCAACTCATACTCCAAGACTCACAATCCGTTGAACTGTATCGATGGGAAATCCATTGAAAAACCTCTTCCAGAACCGCTGGAAGACAAAATTGAGTACAATAGTAAAACAAGGACAAGTACACCAATCTACGCTTTTCTTTATAGTAATTAAGTATTTTAATTAAAACTTTCATTGCCCAACACGCCCAACACTTTGAAGGGAATCGAATCGCTCGGTATTGGATGACTTCTCAGCAGTAGTCGAGCACAGTAGTGTTGTAGTAGTTTTGGTTTTAAAAAGTGAGTATGCAACAGAAAATGATAAAGTATAAACCAAAAAAAATAAGTACACAAGGAGTTACTTGGTTCAAAGCCTTCAGCAACTCCTACTCCAAGACCCACAATCCGTCGGACTGTATCAATGGGAAATACATTGAAAATCCTCTTCTGGAACCACTGGAAGAGGGAATTGAGTATAATAGTAAAACAAGAACAAGTATAACAATCTACGTTTTCCTTTATATAGTAATTGCTTTAATTAAAACTTTCATTACCCAACACTTTGAAGAGAGAATCGAATCGAGCTCGGTATTGGATGGCTTCTCAGCAGTAGTGGAGCACAACAGTGTTGTAGTATAACAGGAGGATAAAGTCAGAGCAGCCAGAAAGCTCGAAAGTTCGCTTGAAGGAGTTGTGTATGAGTTCTATTGAAAGCTTGGGTGAACCTTCCTTTTATAGGCAGTTGAGGGTGCTTCCCATCCTTGTCCGAAGTGCCTCCAAGTCCAAAAGTGTTCTCGAAAACCTTAGTCAAAATAACCTTTGCTTACTGTGGTTTTTATCTGTGCTAGGACGCCTCTAGGCACTCTGAGGCCCTTCTAATGCGCCTTCAACGCCTCCAGGGTGCCCCGCACCACGAAGTCTTATCCGCAAACTTATCTTCTTGAGGGCGCCTCCAACTCATCCAGGAGGCCTCCAAGCTGCGATCCGAGGCGCCTCAAAATACCTTAGAGGTGCCTCAGATACTATTCATCCGAGGTTATTTTTTGCTCCTTTTGTCCTACAAAGTGTGTTAGTCCAAAAATAAAGTGTACCCTACAAAACAAGGCTAGGCCAATAATAAAATAAGAGTTTATTAATTAGATTCTATCTGTCCAAGACCAGGATTTAGTCAAGGTCTCAGTCTAGGTTTCTAAAATGGACCTAAAATGGACCTACGCCTAAAGTCCTTAATTGGGACTCGTCCTCACTCGAAGACTCTCCTTCAGTGACTTACCTTACTTGCTACACAGAATCGCTTGACTACTCCATTACAGTCCACCAGGTCTTCCAGCCAGTTGTCAAGTCCGTAGACCCAACTGGACTTTGGCCAGCTGTTAGGTCCCGTGGATCCAGCCGGACTTCCCGCTGGATATCGGGTCACTCCTTGACCTATCTGGACTTCTACACCAGCTATCAAGTCCTCCAGACCTAGCTAGATTTTAGTCTGGTGTCAAACCCATCAAGTCCTGCACACTTGGTGGAAAAGTTAGATCACAATAGACCTAACTTTAATCTGTTTGTCATTCATCAAAACTTAGGTTTGATCATTGGTTCCAACTGCACCAACAATCTCTCTCTTTTTGATACAATGACAACCTAGGTTAAAGTTAGAAAAAATATACATACATATATAGCAAAAAATGATTTAAATGAAATCTCCTATTTTATTCTCTTGATCATTTTAGGGTTAAGTTTTTTAGATTTTCCTTTAGTTTTCTTACTTAAACCCTCTCCCTCCCCCTTTAACATTCACAAAAAATATGCAATTAAGCAAGAGTGAGCAAATGAAAGCAATAAAAATGTTGTAAAGGTAAATCAATCAAGTAAGAAAATCAAGCAATAAATGTTATAAAGTTAAATAAAATTTTTGCATAAAATTTTAGGTCTATATCAGGGAGGATTTAGAAATTCAAAGATAACACTTGCTACAGAGAAATTGAGAGAAAGATTTTTGATAGTTCTTGTCTTGAGTAACTAGTTTTTGAGTAGAAAAATAATTTACTTTGAGAATTTGCAACTAATTTTCTAGAAAGTTGTTGAATTTTGAACACTTTTCCAAAGTAATTTGTAAAGTCAAATTTCAAGGCAATTTTTGAATTTATATTTTAGATTTATTTAAGATATTTTCTCATTTTGTTATTATATAATGTATTTCATTTTTAGGTACATAGTATTAATTTTGATTTTGTCCTACTTGCATGGTTAGACAAACTTTTGGAATCCAAGCTTTTATTTGGTGTTTGTTTTGACTGAAGAATAAGGTAAATGTTTTATGTGTGATATTTTTGTATTCGAGTTCATACAACTCTTTGTGATCCAAGTATAAGGTGTACATTTTTGGATCTTATCATAAATTTTTCAAGTAAGCTTTTAAGGTTTAAAACTTTAGATTTTAAGGTTGAGTTTTCTTCCTCAAGTTTAGCAACTTGAGTTGAATTTTTAGATTGACTTGGTTCAGTTGTTGGGTTAAATTTAAGTTTTTCCTTGAGTTCTACATTTTCTTTACTAAGTTTATTTATTTGGTTTTTAGAACAGATAACTTTTTATGCAAGCATGAAATAATTTTAAAGAATTTTTTACTTAAAATAGATTGTACCTTATTGGAACCTTCTGAAATGAGTACAAAGTCGTGACTTGACTCGTATTCTGACTCGTCATCTTATTCTGACTCGCTTTCTAATCTGGTTCAGTTGTCATCAGTGCAAGATAGTTGTGTTGCTTGGATTCATCGTTGTCTGATTCTTCCAAAGATGACTCGTCCCAAGTCACTTTTGTTAGGACCTTCGGTTGCGGCTAGAGAGGGGGGGTGTGAATAGCCGACCCCAAATTCGTGTTTCTTCCTACGATTCGAGTTAGCGCAGCAGAAATAAAAACTAGAAACGAAAACAAGGAAGATCAAACCTCAACGC
>JBBMJZ010413106.1:13390751-13406212 GCA_037833815.1 Zingiber zerumbet | reverse complement strand
GTATCAACGTCAATCCATAGCATTCCATTCCCACATTGGATTTTGCATCTGAACCATCTTCAACCACCAAGAAGGACCATTCCTCCACTGATGTGACTTCTACTCTTGAACTACCTTCAGCCACATGGAATAAAGGGGAACCCGTTCTTTGTCTTTCTTTCTATTTCATACCTTTTTTTACTTACATACTTTGCTCTCATATTTTGTTTTCATACTTTGTGCTTTGTTTGGTCCACATAGCATTTGGTTTTGAATAAAATTCTCCATATGTGATTCTTAGTAATACCTTGAGAATCATAAAAGTTCTTTAAGTTTGACCATCAAATTCTAGGTCATTTTACATTATTGAATTATTTACTTACATGCTATTGGTTAGTGTGGTGATGGATTCTATTTTAAATAATTGAGTTTGATTGCCAATATTACCTAGAGAAGATTACTACATGCCTATACTTTATGCTCTTTTTGTGTGATATGCCACTCGTGATAATTGAACTCTAAAACTTGCTTTGCTTCTTTTTGAAATCACAATAGCATATGTTTGCATGAAAATGATGAAGGATATTTCTTTCCTCATTCTTTAATTTCTTTTCCTTCCAAATGCTCCTTGAATAATTCACTCAACACTTTCTTTTATCTTCTACTATATTTGCTTTGCCTTAATTCCATTGAGAGTTTTGGTTGATTGACTTGATGAGTTAGATTACCTAAGATGGATAAACTTTTAAGTGTGGGGGAATTACATATGTTTGAGGTTCAAATTGTTTAGGAATTTTGATGAATTCTCATGTGAATGTACCAAGTATAATTCAGAAATGGAAGAGGCGCAGCTTGGTTGGGTTGTTTGAAGCAAACATTATCAGTTGGTTTGAGTGAGATTGTTCAAGTATGGTTGAGTTGTCAACAAGTCACATGCTGTAAAAAATTCTCATATCCTAAGAGGGAAGCAACTCAATCGGTTATCGAATGATCGGCTATATAATAGATGTCTTAATATAGGAATGGAGCACTAGGTCCCCTAAGTTCGACTGGATCATGGGCTAGTCATCCTTGTAATAAATGCTTTAACATTGGATGAAGAGCAAAGTCTTGTCGAGAGTGGCACACTGGCTGTCATCTTCCCTTGACTTTTATTACTATATCACTTTAACTTTGACTGCCACGTTATATCCGAGTATGTCCGTAACATCCTATATCACCTACCATTCTCATTTTGGTTTTGTGATTGTTATCATGATAATGAAATTATTTTCGAACCTTGTGTAGACATGGTTTTGATCGGGCTAAGTCATCTTTGCCCGATTCAACTTGTGAACTAAGGTGAACTGAGTCAACTTCTATCAAGCAGCGGGGCGATTGCCAAGAGTTGATTAGGACTATAAATAAATCAATTCAAATTAAATCGAGTCAAATTTTATGATGTTCAATTTTATTTGGTCAAATAATCGATCCAAGTTAATGATTATTCAAGCTTTGTTTATTTTTTTATAAGTTTGAGTGTAGTTCAATTTGATTTGAGCCGAATCCATTTAAATATTATCGGGCTTTCAATTTAAATTTATTTAATTATTTAAAATTTTTATATTTTAAATTTACTAGTTACTAAAGTTGATAATATTAATTTGTATTTATTTACAAATGTTATTCACAACTATTATTTATTAATTTTAATTTATTGAATTGTTTAAATTTATTTATTTATTTATTTTAATTGATATCATATATTCAATTTACTCAGACAACTTATCTGCGACCACCAAGTAAACTTCGCTCATCAAATCTATTAAAACAAACTATTTGTTATTCGTCTGACACTCAATTTAAATAGAAATTGGGCAGGTCGCTGCAGTATTACCCAGGGATATTTAATTGATGTATTGAATCAATATAAATACATTTTTATTGAATCAACAGTACCAGCGGTGCTATCCCAGTTCGTTGCGTCGTCTTCGAGTCGACTCGCGTCCTCGCCAGATTCTTCTAATCTTCTCCGGTGTTTTGATCGAATAAGCTTCCCTTTTCCTTCTACCGTCGTCTCGCTGCTTTGATTTTCATTCCTCTGCGCCAGCGATGCCGCCCACCTCGCCTTCTTCTCCCGGCGCTTCCGCCAGCTCATCGACGGCCGCCGAGAGTCTGCGGAACAGCCGGATCCTTGCCAGCAAGCTCTATTTGGACGTGCCGGCCTCAAAGGTCTCCATCCCCTGCTAGCTTCCTTCCCGTGGCTACCCACCCTTCTTTGTTTGCTTAGAAAATTTGGTGCGCGTCTCAGGTGCCACTCGTCTACTCGTCTTCCTACAACATCGCGTTTTTTGGAATCGAGAAACTGTAAGCAAATTACAACTCTCCTTGTACGTTTTCCAGCCCTTTCGAAATCTGAATGCTAATTGGTGTCCACCTTTGTTAGAGAAAGTTGGGTTTTAGGGCTACGATGAACGTCTTCTTCAGATCATCTTAGAATCGAAGTTGAAAAGCTACCACAACAAGATTTGATGTTTGGTTTTGCTATAGGTTTAAGCTCTTGCCAGTGAATGGGGTTAATGATTTCGACATTGTAGGTGACTATTTGAATTTGTTATTCCACGAAAATTGGTTACGTGACCAAATTTAGGGAGTTGTTTTTGTAAAATATTCTGGACGTATTGTTTGATGTAAAGAATTTACTAATTTTTTTAATTAAAATAATTATTTTTTGTATTCTTAGTTGAGAGGAAAATACAGTTGTAGTATTAGGAAGAGAAAACCACATCAATTAATCATAACCAATAGAATGTGTAGTGGCGTTCATATGTGGCCAGACCCTGTATATTAGAACACTTTCCCTCGATGGATTGAAGAGGACAATAAAGGTGTATTTTTTGCATCTCTCTATGTAATGATCGAGGACATTGTCTAATGACATATTGTCTTTACCTGACTTCCATTGATTGTCTTTGGTACCATATTGTTCCTCTTTCATGCGAATTGGAAAGCTTCACTATGCATGAGCAGGTGTTATTTGAGATGTTATCTATGAATGATCTTAAGGTGTTGTACGTGTGCTTGAGATTTTAGAATAATGTCTCCAAGAACTGCCATCACTAAAGAATAAGTTGTAACATTGTCCAACTCTTCAATTTATTTTTTACCTTGTTAAAACTATGACTGTAATATAGTAGAATTGTAGATATAAGGTAATCTATGTTGCTTGCTGTTCAGACCATGTAAAAGTTGAATATTATGCTAGACAGTTAAAATTTTTAAATGCTGAAGTAAGTTTTTGGGTTTCAATCATGTAGGTACTTTGTGTAGGAAACCTCTCAGGTTCATGGACTACATTCTAGGAACTCCAAAATGCTACTTATGACTATTGTAGCATTTTGGAGTAGGAAACATGTAGGAATAGACTATTGTCCATCTCTTGGATTTTATTTTTTACCTTGTTAAACTTACGACTGTTCTCCAATGCCTGTCTTTAGACAATGCAAAAGTTGAATTTTGTGCATGATAAAGTCTTTAAATTCTTCAAAAGGTCAAGGTTTTGGGATATTTCGATCATGTAGGTACAATGTGTAGGAAACCTCTCAGATTCTTCAGCTACGTTCTAGGAACTCCAAATGATATCTTAAATATCTTTGTATACAAATATGAGGGAGCGAGTTGTAGGAAAGATATGGGAATAGACTTGCCATTTATGGCTTCTAACTTTAACTTGAGGTTGAGTTTTGCAATACAAGTTACTAACCAAGATGTTTGTGAGAAGTAAAAGAGAGAAATTGCACCTTTTTTCCTTTCCTTTCTCCAAGTTTCTCTCCAAATAAACAGAAAAAGAAGAAACTTCTCATCTTTCTCCTCTATTCCTCTTTGCATATCTTATTTTCAAGCTACAGGATCTAAAGGATGCAAGTGAGGTTGAAGGCTGCAAAAGGACCATCTTGTTCTTCATTGAAGAGTTTCTTTCTTCCTAGAAAATTAATTTGTAATAACTCTCAGTTGTTACACTTTTAATTAATTTAATGCAGGCATCCGTTTGATTCTTCTAAATGGGGCCGGATTTGTCAATTCTTAGTTAAAGAGGGTTACTTAGTCATGAATAAAACTGTAGAACCACTAGAAGCTTCAGAAGAAGACCTATTGGTGGTAAGCTTTATTACAATACGGAAGATATATATCAACCTTTGCCTTCTTTGTGTACATGTACTAATGTACGTACAACAGGTGCACTCAGAAACCTATTTGAGCAGTCTAAAAAGTAGTTTGACTGTTGCCACTATTACTGAGGTAATTTTTTTTTTCATTTGTTTAGAATTATCATCCTAGGCAATGATAATTTCAACCGTCTTTAAATGTCAGTGCCAACTTATACGCCAAACTCTCTTTGTGCTATGAACCTCTGAATATTGTGTGCAAACTTCTTCTACACTTGCTGATAAGAATACAACCAATGAAGCTTCATAATCCTAGTCATCAAATTGTACTTTTTTAGTTACTAGAGCTAAGATTGATATTCTTGTTCACTATTTACAAATGGAACATATCAGGAAAGCAGTTACCAAAAGAACTGCAACTATCTTGAATTAGTAAATTAAATCAATTCAGCACCGCAAATAAATTCGTTTACAAGAAGGGTAGTGCCTTAATAGTGTGGAACTAAGCATTCCATGTAGAATATATTAGTGATTTTCACAATTTGTACACAGCAGATTAAATAATGAATTGTCTTGCTGGTCTGGTTGTTCTAATAATTGTTTTGTTCATGTAAAATTTCATTTACTATATTCAGTTTTGTCTAAACTGTGTTAGATGGTTATGAACAAGTCTAAGTTAGTTTGGTTTTTGGAAATACATTAATAAGGACCATATATAACCTAACTCGAGTCTTTATAGTGGATACCATTCTCTTTTTCAGCAGCGTCTTTTTTAAAATTTTAAAGCAAAGGTTTGTTTTGTTAATCATGCTCACAAAGAAAGTTGGCAGATGTTAGAATTTACTCAACATTTAATGGATTTAATAATTAATTTAATCTATCCCAGCTTGCCCCTGTTGCAATGCTGCCTAACTGCATCTTGCAGAAAAAGGTGCTTCACCCATTTCGCATGCAGGTTAGTGTTACTGAACTTGTCCTGCTTTATCATCATATACAAGGAAACATGCTCCAATTTTCATATACACAGGTGGGAGGTTCCATTGTAGCAGCGAAACTTGCTAAAGAGCGAGGTTGGGCTATCAATATTGGTGGTGGTTTCCATCATTGTTCAGCAGAAAAAGGAGGCGGCTTTTGTGCATATGCTGACATTTCTCTTTGCATTCACTTTGCCTTTGTTCGTTTGAATATTACTAGGTGGGAGGCTTGTTTGTAGATAGTTCATCTGTGACTTTCTTGAGAAGTACATTTGAAACAGAGAGCTTAAAACAAAATAATGGTTTTGGTATTTCTTCTAAACACTGCAGAGTGATGATTATTGATCTTGATGCCCACCAAGGAAATGGCCATGAAATAGACTTCTCAAATGACAGTGTGTTTCTTCCATTGAGCATATGTTCGAGTGCTTAATTTGTCCTTTTATCATTCTCTTTTTTTATCATTTGTAGGAAGGGTCTATATTTTGGACATGTACAATGCTGGTATTTATCCATTTGTGAGTATTTCTATTTACCTACTGCATTTTAGGTTTGTATATGTTACCAAGACACTACTTGTTGCAAATAATGATTTGATTGTCTATTGGGTCAGTCTGAGCACTGGCTAACATTCACTATTCACATGGTTGAGATCATTACAGTTGCTTAGGTCTAAGATAATTACTAAAGCAATGAATTTGGATGTGAACATGTAGTCGACTTGGACTTTGGGACAGGAGTTTATGCAAATAATTATTTGATTAACAGCTTGCTTAAGCCTGTGAATATATATGCTAGCCAATGTCTTTGCACTAGGTGTACCCCTAGTTGGGCCTTTCAATTTCACTGTACATTATTGTGCATTTACACAATTAACAAATATCCATGTGGCAGCCACTAGTCACAACTAATTATAGGCATTGTTTTCTCCCACCATAAGAGTCCAACAAATTGCCATATTCTAGAAATCCCCTGCTAGAGGATTGAAATTCATTCAATGTTCACCTAAAATGCTCAACATGTACTTTTCCTCTAGCATGTTGAGACTAAAATCAACGCGGAGATATTGACACCAGTTTGAACAGTTGAATCATGTTGGGGGCTTATGATGGACGGTGAAATCGGCAACGAGTGAAAGTATTGGCAGGATGGGGTACCTACATTGGGCGCTGACGGGGTTGGCGTGAGGAGGTGATAATTGAATTAAAGGATCAACAATGGTGATCGACAAAGCAGATATCCTAGGAGTGTGTAACCAACTCTTCCTTCTTCAGACCACCTCACATCAGCACAAGACACCTCGACCGGTATTATGACTATCTTGGTTTGGCTTGGCACCAGGACTAGCATGGAACTAGACATTGAACCCTATCTTAACTATATTACTACCTACTGGTGGCGTCACATCCCCATGGAAAACCGGGTGATTAACAGCCTGATTACCCCTTCTTTCCTGTGCATAAGCTCCTACGTAATGCCTGTTATCTATTCCAATCATTACTTTTGTTTTTAATTAAAATGGGGCCTGGAGGCCATCTATTCTTATCCCAACTGTTATAATAGGTCTTGACTAGAATCATATTGGTGCTTCTACATTTTTTCTTATAGCTGTCTGGTTTCACAACAGGATTTTGAGGCTAAGAGATACATTGATCATAAAGTTGAATTAGTCGTAAGTTCTGAATTTCCTTTTCTGTACTTTTCTGCCACTATAAATTCTACCTATCACATTGTTAAGAAATGTTTTTCTTTTTGATGGTTTAATGTTTACAGAGTGGTACTAAGACAAAGGAATATCTGGATAAGCTGGAAGAAGCTCTCGAGGTAAAACTCATGTGTTGCCTGATTTTAGTCACTTTTGAACAGTGCCATTTGATATCTGCTGATTGAGTAATGGTTAATTAATCATGATTATATATTGCATGTTAGTTAATTGCATCATCTATGCCAGTATAATCTTCCTATTTCCATGTAGCTAATCGAGATAACCATGTGACTCTTGTTTAATTGGTCCTGGACATAGTTGTGTATGAGCACTTATGGATGCTTCCATCTAAGTAGTTGAAATTTTCTATTCTAGCCATATAAATTTTCTTTGCCATTTGACATTGGTGTTTTTTCGTTTATCACTTTCATAGATTGGGATGTTGGTCTCTAAAATCCTGCACTCTTTTAATCGTTAAGCACATTGTAGTTAATTTTTTCGCTCTCATTCTTTCTTCTGAATTTCACATCTTCAATTTTCTGTCGCTCAAAAGCTAAACTCTGAAAAGTTATCGAATATTCAGTCAAATGCAAAGGACTTATAGGAGCATACTTTCTGGATAGGGTGGAATTGGAACAATATTGATATGTTCTAGGGGGATATGGAGAGAATTCTTGGATTTTTTTAGAACCGTCATAAAAAGCCTAAAAGTTGTAAATCAAACTTCTTGCATTTTCAAAAAATACTTTTTGCAAACTCTAGGCATAAGGTATCCAAATTAATTCAAAAAATACTCAAATTTTCATTTGAGGTTTATTAGACATTGCATTTGCCTCAGGTTGCAAGAAACAACTTCAATCCTGAACTGGTGGTGTATAATGCTGGCACTGATGTCCTAGATGGTGATCCTTTGGGCAGATTGAAGGTAAGTTATGGTTTGTGTATCTAGTTGTTGATTTTAATCCCCTTTTTTCAGATTCATACAAATATTGAACCTTAAAGATCATTGGAGTTAGAGAATACAGGGGGATCTAAGAAAAACTCTACCGTGAAAAGAGAAGGGGACTAAAAATTATATGGCTAGAAGTAAAAGGTGCATCATCAGGCATTCGTGAGAAGTTATCTGAAACAGGGTCTGTTGTTGTGCCTGTCCAGGTTAGTCCCGACGGCGTGATGACTAGAGACGAGATGGTTTTCAGGTTTGCTAGAGAAAGAAATATACCACTTCTCATGCTCACTTCAGGTGAACTAAGATACATTTTCTTCTACTTTTGGATCACTGCCATAATGTTACAAGATATATATATACATATATAATCAGAATCTCAAATTCTCAAGAATGACCACTTGTTGTAGCGCAGCTAATATAATGCATTCTCCCTTGCTAAGTTGGTGCTATTTCAGGTGGATACATGAAGTCGAGTGCCCGAGTAATTGCAGATTCAATCGAAAACCTTGCCAAAAAAAACTTGATAACTCTGGATCAACATCTTGTTAAAAATTCTTGAGATCCAAACGAATATGTGTAGAGTATGCAATCATCATCACATATGCATATATAAAGTGAAAACATTGTATCGCATCTATACAACTTTAAATGTACTTTTCCTGCTAAAGAAATCGGAATTTTAATGGTATGATTTCGTATTGTTAACCTCACTTAGTGGAGATAAAGGTTTCATTGTAGTCATTGTTCTAGCTAGTAGATATAAATTCAATTTCGGATATGTTAGTCATTATCTTTGTTTTTTGAAAACGAAATGTTAGTTGTGGGTGTTTACTCATTCTGATGTGAAATATTTGTGATTTTGTTGATGCCTAAAATATGTATTTCAGGGTTTAATGTGCCCAAAATATAATTAATGGGATAATGAACCTACTATAATTAAATTAATGTATCTATCTCCTAATTATTATTATTAATAATTAAAACACTTAATATTGCTAAACAATTAAATGACTATCTATCTTTCAATTAATCTCTTTTTTCTAAAATTAAAACTTATATTCAATTTTTTTCTAATATTCTCTTGACTTTTTACTAAAAAATCATAAATAAAACCACTTTTCCAGCTGTCATTACGCCCTCAAATCAACTTTTTTTTTTAAAAAAAATTGATATGTCTTTTCCAGCTGTCACACAGCCATATTAGTGTCACCAATGTTAATGCCACTGAGAAAACTTAAAGTCGAATAATTTAAACACCCAGAGCAATCAAACTCCTACTTTGCAAATTCAATCAAATTTGAATCAATCATTATTACACAAAACCTTACAATATTTTTCCACAATCCAAAAACAGCCAAACAAATACGAGATAAGCTACAATTGTTTGATTTCTGCTTAATTTTACAAATCAGGTTTTTTTTTTTTTTGTTCCTTCTTCTTTTTCTTCGATTTCTTGGCAGTGCAAATTGTCGCAGTATAATAAGTGTGGAGAGTGAGAGAGGAGATTCGATTTTACGAGATGGTTAGCTTCCAGATCTTGAGGTGGAGCTTGACCTTGCAGGTGGCGTTCGAGGTGGAGGCTGTCGCTGGCGCGGCCTTCCTCGTCGGCACTGCCACGTTGACGCCGGAGCAGCGCACCCGGATCCCTAACTTCTTCGTCTTCAGGCTCCCGATCTTAACCCCCACCTTGGTGCTCACGTTGATTTCTAGTGGGAGGGTCGTCCTCTTCCTCAGATCCGACGCCGCCGTGGCGTCCAGCGTCTGGCCTGAGGTCAGCGTGGCGGAGAGGAGGGTCGTGTTCTTCGAGTCCTGGACGAAGGCAGGGAAGGAGCCGTCGCCGAGGTCCGCCCCATCGGAGAGGACGGAGACGGAAGAAGTGTCGTAGAGGTAGACGAGCTTGCGGTTGGGGTTGCGGGCTGTGACGTTGAGGTTGATCCGGGAGGTGAGCTGCCCGGCGGCGGAGACATTGAACGTTGCGAGGCGGAGGCCGGAAACGTCAAATACAGGGCGGTGGGGGCGGTAGATGAGGTAGAATACGCCCGCGGCAACGGCGGCGAGGAAAACGAGGACGATGAGGATGAGAGTGAACCAGAGGCAGCAGGAGCAGCAGCGGCTCCTCCGACGGCGCCGAGGAGGCGGAGCCTTGCGGGCCTGGGGGCGATAAGTGGGAAGCGTGGTGCCGTACGCCTGTCCCTTGGTCGGCGGGAAGGACGGCGGCCCCCCGTTCGCTGCCTGAGGAGGAGGCGGGATGGGCTTCGACGAAGGGTACACACGATCCTCCATTACCCTCTTCTTCGTGTCTCTGCCGCCGACACCTCGAATTCGCGGTTGGTGGTAGGGTTAGCGTTGCGGAGCGAGATTGAAGAAGAAAGGCGAGTCCGCGGGGGAGGAGGCGGAGGAGGAAGAAGTAGAAGGGGAGAAGGACGAGGAGGGACCCATCTAGTTTGGCATCAGCGTTCGATGGTGATCGAACGGACAGGATTTCACCCTACAAATGGACCCGCTGCAGCGTGTTCGTGCGATCGCTGAGATCCGTTGAGACGTCTACGTTGGGGAATTAAAATTATTAGACGAAGGCTGCGGACAGCTGTTCACGAGTTACGCCGCCGCGCCTTACGCTTCGTGCGCGAGCCGACTTGCAGCAATTCGGTGTTGGTTTTAGGCATTTTAAGTTATTATTATTGGAAGAATGGAAAAAACGTCCTTAATTATCAAAATCGTCAAAACAAAAAATAACTCTTTTTAAAATAAAATAAAACAGTAGTTCTATTATATCTTTTATATAAATATATCGTTATTTCATACATAAAATATTTTTATATTAAAAATATTTTTTACCAACTTAATTAAAATTATTTAAACTTAATCAAAATGAATTTACAATTATTATAGTAATAATAAATTGATTGATTACTATTAAGTGGTTAATACAATATGATAGTAGGTATTAAATGTCTATTATACTAAGTCATTTTATTTCATATTAAGTGGTTGAAATTAGTATAGTAATAATATCATTTTTCTATATAATATTTTTGAAATTGAATTAATTTTTTGTAACATATAGCAACTACTATGGTAGACTAATTTTAATTTTCTAATTTACTCACTCTTATTGGTGTTAGACAACTTTTTTTTTTTAGAAAAAAAGTATTCTTTTAACTTTTGACGATGGTAGTAGTTAGAGGTGTCTATTTAATTTTTGCTTATATTATTTTTAGCTGAGCTATAGAGTTTTAAATATATGATACAGTTTGACAGGGTGGCAATCATAATATTATTTTTGATAATTCAACTATTCGGTTGTTCGAATCAAGATCGATTAATTCAATCCCACTGAATTCTATTAATTTTAGGAGATAATCATGTAAAATTTTCATCTGTCATTAGTATAAATTAAAATGTTTAGACGGTCTGTCACTCTAGCATTTTTAGATAATTGGTCATTAGATTTAGAAATTAAGAAGACATTCTATCCAGCACCATTTTCCTATGAATTTAACTGGTTGGTGGTGGCCAACTATCAAATTAAGCCAAGTTTGACTTTACGTGGCATGGCATGGCATGGCAACAGCTAGCTAGCTCATGGAGGCGCATGTTTCAGGCCTGGCCTTCACTACATAAATAAATACATTGATAGCTGCCGACAAAATAATTGTTCAAAGGAAAAAACTAAGAGTGAAAATGGTTGTCAATAATTGTTGAAGCTTCTGCCATTCAACAGTCTCAAGTTTCATCTCATTATTATTGTACTCAACCACACTCGTGGAAAATGGATGCATGCCTGGAATACTGATAGTCAATGTTTTCATAACTCTTTTCACGTGGTTGTTTGTACCATTGTTTAGGGTTGCATTCGTAGGAAAAAAAAAAAGTTTGTACTTGGTAGCAATAAAAAATGAACTGTATACTTGTTAGATAGTTTCATCATCCTAGTAATAAAAATTGGAAAAAAAATTAAGTCAACTAGATAATTAAAAGTATTCTATTTTAATTTGAATTGATTAAATAAGAATTTAATTAACTAAAATGGTTTAAATTTAGTCAACTTTGAGGCCATTCAAAAAAAATATTCATTGAGGGATAAAATTTAATTATAATAGTAATTATTTGAGTTCACTAGACCAAGTTGTAATTAAAAATAATTTTTATTTATAGGTAAAGGAATGAATTTATCCAGTTGGATTAAACCAATGCTATAAGTCATACTTAAGGAATGAGTTCTGATCCAATGGGAGAAGACTTTGGGAGAAGACTTTGCTGAGATGCTGAGATGTTGAGATGGAGAAAAGATGATACCTGATATTTTTTATTGCATATACTGTAAAGTGAGTAAAGGAAAATGTTAGAGTGAGAATTAAGGAGAGTCCTCGGCTCAGACACTTTAATATTCAAGTCAGTCCAGTAGCCGAGCGAAAAGTGAAGAAAATAAATAGTAGCGTAGATGCATATTCCCTCTAAAAATATATCTGGCAAATAGAAAGGACCTCCTTTTATACTGACCCTCAACACCTCCGTAATCATGAGATGTCTTGTGTTAGAATATATTGAGTAATGGAATATGTATAGCCACTATACGAGGAAGGTTCCGTTACATGCGTATAAATCATCTTTCATAACTTCTGCATTAATGAGACGGCTAAAAATATTTGATGTCTGAATATGTCAAGTAATGACATACAATAGAAGTCGTGCATCCACCTTCAAAGGAAAGTTCCATTGTATGTATGTACTATGGTAACATAATATTCCTTGACGAGTAGTTGTTATTCTTTGACAGATTATTATGGTTCTCTGACAATGTTGTCTCCTAGAGGCAGTCCGACCGGCCTTGTAACTGATCAGCTATATGCTAGGAAACTTGCATATGAGAAGTAAGGAACTAAGCCCCGTAGGCCCGATCAGCGACTGGACCCACCGGATACATATTATGTGCCTTGGTGCTGAGAAGTGGGGAGCTAAGCTTGGTAAGCCTGAGGAGCTAAGCCCTATAAGTTCGATCGACTCTTGGACCAACTGGCTATATGCTGTGAATTGTATTGTGGATCGAGAACTGGGGCTCATATGCCTGACCATTGCAAAAGTCGACCGGATTTATGTTGTGTACGTATCTTGGCACTGGGAGTAGAGTGCTAAGTCTCTTAAGTCCGACTGACTCTAGTGCGATATATGCTAGAAGTCGTGTCCATGCAAAATGAGGCATTGAGTTTGGAGGTCCAACAGGCTCTGGAGCGGGGCGGATATATATGTTGGGAGTTGTGTCCAGGCAAGAAGAAGCATTGAGTCTAGAGATCCAACCAGCTCTGGGGCGGGGTGGGTATATGCTGTGAGCTACGTCCAAGCGAGATGAGACACTAAGTCTGGAGGTCCGACTGACTTTGAAGTAAGACGGATGTAAGCTGGGAGTCATGCCATGAGTGGAGAGTTGAGCCCCATAAATCTGACTGGTTCTTAGCCTAGGTGATGTAAGTTGGGAGCTTGTCCATGAAACTACCCCCTCAAATTAACTTTGACCATCATATTGTCTTATCTTTGACCGTCAATTTTTATCCTCCTCAGAGGACCCCACCTTATTTGTCATATCAAATTTGATCATGAGTTCAATTAAAATTTTTGAACAGAAATTTAGTCTACTAAAAGTTTATTTTAGCCGACTAAATAGTTAAATCGACTATAAATATTCTGCTCACAAAATAAAAGTTTCATAAGTAGTTTGAGTCTTTAACAATTGCAAGTTGGAGAGGCATGTAGTTTAATTTTTCTAGTCTTGGAGTATCCATGTTATCTTATTCAAAGATTTTATTTTACATTTTAGGTAAGATAGTTAAAATTTTTTTATATATGTTAATCTATCCATTTTCTAAATTTAGTATTTATGAATATTACTTCTTTAAATTTAGGGAATAAAATTTATTCCCTAAATATTATAGAGGAGAGAATAAATATGAAAATTGATATATTATGTAATAAAAAGTAGATATCTTTATTTAATAAAAATAATTTTTTTATCCTAAATTAAACATTTTAGATAAAGAACTTAGTATATATATATTCTTACAATCGCAGTGGTCTATACAACACATCCGTAGGATAAAAAGTATCAATGAGTAAATGAACAAATTTAGCATAACTAAGCTCGACCCGACTAGACCCTGTTCATTTACACCTTGTATATCCCAAAATCGCCTACAAATGGTAAATTATAACGGGAAGGAGGTAAAGAACAGTTAGCAACTTGACAATATAATGAGTAATTATGCTTTGGAAGCACCATCAATCCAAAATCTTTGGAAGCCTGACAGCTCCAATGCCAAAGCTCCCATTGAAGCTGTCAAGCAACAAAAGAGCTGATGCAACCATGAAGAGGAAAACAAGAACACGCCATGCTTATTTAAACGTCGCCCAGACCATCTCCTACCTAGTTCAAAACAATGGTTCTTCATCTCTTCAATGGCACCACCGCCGCCGCTGCTACCAGTTTCGTCAAGATCATCTACGCCGGCGGCCGCGTGGAGTTGTACGACAGGCCGGTGCTGGCATCCGACATCATGTCCCAGCATCCCAAGTGCTGCGTGACCCACCCGGACGTCTTCCACCAGCCGTGGGCCGTGCTCTCCCCCGACGCCCTGCTTTCTCTCGGCCACAAGTTCTACGTCGTCCCCGTCAGCACCGTCCGCAAGCTCCGCCGGCATCACCTGAACAAGAACTCGGGCCGCACAGCGCCTCTCCAACAATCGGCTCCGTCAGCCGCGGATCCATCTCCGGCGAGCAGGCAAAAGAAGAACCTCTTCTCCCAAGGTTCATTGTTGCTCTCCTTTAGGAGACCTTTCCAATGCTTAAGGAAATCCAGGAAGAAGGGGCATAACAAGACCAAGGCAGAAGGGAGTCCGAGGAAGAACAGGTCTCCTCAGAGGAGGACGGGGAGTGAATCTCCGGGAACTACACCAAGTCACCATTGGAAGCCGAACCTTGACAGCATCACAGAGGAGTAGAACAGTATTTACTAGGACTGATCAGACCAAGGATGCCTTTAAACAGCATCACTCCACAAAGTAAACAATAAATATCATTCATAGATTGATCGGGGTGTTAAATATAAGTGAATGAAGAAGAAATAGAAGAGTAAAGAGGTTTCATTGTGAATGAGACTTTAGTCCAACATTAGAAGTTTCAAGGCATTATTGTTGATTTATATTGAGTCACATACATTGAAGATGTGAACAAATGCATGGGGAGAGACTTTCTCTCACGTTTGGGTGCACAGGGGGTATCTAGGGTTTGGATTTGCACTGAACCGAGTTGACTCGTGTGCTGGACCGGTGAGGTTCTAATCATGGGTAGAAAAACACACAGAAAGTAAAGGCTCATTTTTCCTCCTCTGTCGTGCAGCTCCTGCTCGATGGAGTGCCCGTGGTAGCATTCGGATACCACTTAGTTTGTCGTGACCACTGGGAAACAGATGACATGAGTAAACCTCGAAGCACAACCGGAGGTGCGGTGGAGTGCCCGTGGTAGCATTCGGATACCACTTAGTTTGTCGTGACCACTGGAAAACAGATGACACGAGTAAACCTCGAAGCACAATCGGAGGTGGGCGAATCTGGGGGCATTCGATGGCGGTTCAGAGGATGGTCCACTTTTTGAGACCCTTGATTGGGATGGACCCCACCTATTTAAAGGTGGAATATATCTAAATGAAGGTAGACCCG
>JBBMJZ010413106.1:13279640-13299426 GCA_037833815.1 Zingiber zerumbet | reverse complement strand
GTTCCCTCTTCGGGGAACGAGTCCTCACCTACTTCTCTCAGGAGAAGTTTACCTATTGCCAGATTGATCCTCCAGACCAACTGGACTTTTGCTCAGCGCCAGAGGCTTCCGGTCTTCATGTTGGACGATCGCTCCACGACCCGTCCAGAGTTCCACCCGGTTCGCGACACTAGGATTTCAACCTAGAGTCCCCGATTCTAGGATTTTGCCCGAAGTGCTCGACCCGCCAATACTTTCTGCCTAGGGTTACCACCTCCTAGGATGTAAGGTTACCCCCCCTAGGGTTTTCCACCTGCCTAACCGCAGCTATGACTTTTGCTTAAGAACACTTAGGACTTTCCTGCAATCTCATTCAAATTTATTAGACAGCAAATAACCTTAACTTTGAATCCTTTGCCATTATCAAAATCCAGGTTTGATCGTCTGATGCTTCCCGTGCCAACAATTATAGTTGGCTGTTAGTGTCTATAACGTGTAGCAGCTGACTGTTAGTTTCATATGATTAATGTATATTAATTTTACTTATATTAAAGTGTAACTTGGTTAAAATAATATTTCAATTAGCAAAACAAACCAAATGGACTTCATCATACCCACTACAATTGAAATAAACATTATCTGATTACGATCCACTGTAGAAACTAGTAGCTAGATATCACAACGTGTAGTTGCTAGTTCCTACAACAGTGTGACTAATTCATATTAATTTTACTTATTTGAGAGTAATAACATTGATATAGTGATGAAAAGGGGCCCCATAGAAGATAGGTCAAAGCAGGAAAGAACGACTGACATGGAGGTTAAAGTAAAGACAATCAAAGCACAGGTCCCCCGGCCAAGCGTAGTGGGTCGAACGGGCTACACGACCTATCGAACATGGCTATTAGGACTACCATCAGTGGAGAGCCTATGACTGTGGTAAGAGACAAGACATAAATCCCCCGGACCATCGTCCTAGCCAGACGCCATGGGCAGTCGGATGAAAGGCCGAATAAAGGAAGATAGCTCTATTAAGTATGGTCGAGCGGGGATGTCCTTTCCGAGCAGCCCCTTTAGGCATTCGATCGACCTACAGTGGGACACACCTACGTATCTCATTGTATCCTTTTAGAGGTTTATGTCCCTGACAAAGGAGGATGTCCTGCAGCTAGATTGTACTATAGAAGTTTCCAGCCTGTCACATCATGGATTTGTGTGCTCGCTTAAGGAAAGATGTCAAAGACATTTTTTGACTTGTTTTTTCTTGGGAAATTTTGGTAAATATGCATATGCTTTGAAATGCATGTACAAACACTGTAGTGATATTATAAAAGGGGTTCTCATCTATAGGCGGAGGTATGCGTTATTTTGCTATTCTACACGCTTGTTGCTATAGATTTCTTACTCTTCCTCATGAAGGACTGAATTGAGCATTGGAGAGCCAATACCGGGAACCCCTTCCTGGCTCGGCACTAACGTCTTTTGTATTGCAGAATTACGTGGAGTCTTCGCCTAGTCAACCATAGAGTCATATTCTCAGACAACCATCTTCTCCGCTTTCAGACAGGATCAAACATGATTAAAATAATATTTCAATGAGTAAAACAAACTAAGGGGATTCCATCATGCCCATTACATTTGAAATATGCATTATTTGATCATGATTGGTTGTGAGGAGCTAGCAGCTAATTGCTACAATAGGTAGAAGTTGGTTGTTAGCTTCTACAACTGTATGATTAACTTATGTTAATTTTACTTATTTGAGAGTGATAATCTAGTTAAAATAATATTTCATTGAGCAAAACAAACTAAGGAGACTCCATCATATCCACCACATTTGAAATGAGTATTATATGATCACAATATACCATGTAGAAACTAACAGCTATAATGTGTAGTAGCGGATAGTTAGTTTCTACACGTTATAACAGCTATCAACTAATAGCTTCTACATGTTATAGTAGTTATCGGTAGTTGCTACAATAACAATAGATCAAGGGTATTTGAGAGATAAAATTATAGATAGGACCCTCATTTGATGTTTTTTTTTTCAAAAAGGGAGGCTCATTTGAGGTTTCTCTTAATTTGGTCATCCTTTTGCTTTTTTCCCAATTAATATAGATATTGACATAAAATTTTAAAATCGCTATTTAATTTATAAGTTTAAAATATCATCAAGAATACCAAATTTAAAAAGATTATAAATTTCAGATATTCTAAAATTTAAAATAAAAATAGAGAACATATGAATTGTATCATAAAATTAAAAAAAAAAATTTGTCAAAAAGGGTCAAAGTTTATAAAAATATTTTTAAAAATATATATTTTTGAAATTTATTAATTTAAAAAATTATCATCAAATATATATTTTAAAAATAAATAAATATACATTATACACATTCTTTAAATATATTAGTTTTTTTTAAGTAACATACGAATTTGTCATCAATTTTAACCAAAATATTTAAAAATAAAATAAAATAAATTGCACTCTAAAGATTATGATAATTCAATCTTGCTAAACAAATGCATTTAGAAGAACTTTCGAATTTATGAATAATTTGTAAGTGATCGAACAAATCCATATACTAATTTTGATCAAAAATATTATATCATTATTTAATTTTTTTTTAACCTAAATTAATTATACAATAGTTATGATTAAAATTACTACAAATGTATTTTCTAAAAAAAACTAAAGACCGTTTTTTTTAAAAAGTCAATATATATTTTTTAGGAATAACATGTATTTTCTAAAAAAACCTAAAGATATATTTTTTTTTAAAACAATATATATTTATCAATAAAAACACGCAACGGTCAACGGAATGAAAAGTGCAGCCAATGCGACAGTCACAAGACGGCGTCCACCATCCATCTGCACCGTCCACGTGTGCGCATCTAAAAGCACGTGACTGTGTTTCAATTTCTCTCGCAGGTCTCTGCGAACGAATACTTTGACAAGTAGACCGATGTTTTCGCTTCCCTCACATCCTCCGTTCAAAGAAGCTTGCGTTCGCAGGTTCATCTCGTCCATGGTTTCTGTCGCCGTGGAAGAAAGTTTTCGGTAGCCATGAAAGAAAGATGGCGGCCCTGGCGGCCGCGAGATGCTACTCAACCTAATTCCAGGGCGGAGACGACCTTCTCTGACGGCGCTAACTCTAGTCCTCGAAGCCTTTGCTCCTTCTCGTCCTCGCTACCTCGCAGCCATGCCCATCAACCTCAAATTCCAAACCTTTGCCGGGAACCCGCTGAGATCCTCCAACTCGGACTCTACGTCTTCCCCCAGCTCCGCCCTCGACTCCCTCAAGTCTTTCCTCTCCGGTGGAGATGCCGAGTCCTCCGCCGTCGCTAGGGTTTTGCCTTTCAGAAAGGGACGTGCTTGGGTCCGCTCCACCGACTCCATATCGGATTCGGCCCCCAAATGGAGCATCGGATGGGTTTCTCCAGCAAAGGTGAGCGGTATACCGGCGGAATCCTTTATCTACTTGGGATCGGATCCCGAGGAGGGAGCCGGCACCGTTTCTTGGGCGGTCGACGTTTCTAACGCAGAAAACCTTCTTTTGGGACTCCCTGGGGATGGATTTGGCTTCGTCGACCTGAGGACCCTAATGGTTGCTACCAATTGGGCTGATTCAGATGCGATGGGGGCGTTGGCCATTGCTGGACATGTAATAACCTCTTCTTATCCTTTGATTCCACTGTTTTTTGTAGGAGAATTGATCACAAAAGAGCTAACCTAATGACAGTCAATGCCCATCTGTTTCATCAACCAATCATTCTGATAATGGAAATCGTTGTTCTTGATGATGCTTGTGCTATTCCTTCTTTTTGAATACTTGCAGATCTCTGTGAATTTTGGTAACAGATCATGGTAGTTTTTTGTTATCTGTTAGTTTCTATATGCTGTCATGGCATCTTGCAATAGAAGTTTCAACTTTTCCTCCTTGTGTCTTATCAGGCTGGGGCACTGCTGGAGTGGCATAGAACATCGCGATTTTGCGGGCACTGTGGATCTCCCACAGCTTCCATTGATTCAGGAAGAAGAAAGCAATGCACTAATGAGTCCTGCAAAAAGAAGATATATCCACGAGTTGATCCTGTATGGCTTCATCCATCTACTTATGCCATTGTTCAACTGATCTATTTACTTACTGATGTGCATATGGATTATCGCTTGGAGCAGGTTGTAATTATGCTAGTTATTGACAAAGAGAATGATCGTGCATTGTTAAGCGACCAATCCAGGTTGGCACCTCGTCTATGGACTTGTCTTGCAGGCTTTATAGAGGTATTGATCCCATATTCACCCAACTGATATGTTTTGCTTTATGGATAAATTAGTATGATTACAATATGAACTGCTTCTCATTCAGTTTGAACGACTTTTTGTTTGTAAAATTGGCACGAATGGGTCTTGTCTGCACTACATCTTAACCGCTAAATGTTATTAGCCAGGGGAGAGCTTAGAAGAGGCTGTAAGAAGAGAAACTTTGGAAGAGACTGGTATTGAAGTTGGTGAAGTTGTTTACCATAGTTCTCAGCCATGGCCTGGTACCTACTTGTCTCTTCTTTTTGATTTTTTTAGTGTAACATATTTTGACAGAGTAGCCTAAGATTGCATTTCATAAGATTTTTATTTGTTTATTTACTTGTTTTTGTCTCACTACTCTCTTGTTTGTGACATACTTCCAAAACTTAGGAAACAGTTTACTTGTTTGGTTACAAAAGGGAAATCCGGATTTATTGCAACAATTTTAAAAATAACTTTGAGAGAAACGAAAACAAAAAGGTGTAAGAGCGGATTGATAAAACTTGTTCTTGCGACTCCCCTTTCTCTCTCACTCCTATTCATCGACTTAAGTAAGCATGCCACTGTAATATTTTCCAGCACATTCTTGGTCCTATTTGATGGTCTGCATTTAAATTTTAAACCGGATATGTGAACTTTTATGAAAATACCCCGGTTATTTTCCAGAGAAGGTAATACAATAGATCTCCTCAATGAGGTAGTTCAAAGAACCTCTTATTGAGAGGGCAAGTAGATTATTCAACTTTGTTATCCTAAGTAAATCATTTGTCCTAAGTAATCACATACTCCTAAAATATTTCAGAATACAAAAATAAATAAATGCAGAAAGTAGCAAGTTAAAAGTTATCCGGCCAAAAGAAACAATTCCTTGAACTAAACAATGCCAGAAGGTTTAATAATGGTTCTCATAATGACAATGATGTAACATCCTAAACATTAACTGACTCTAAACCTTTTCCTAGTAAATATAATTTGAACAGGTAGGAAAAAAAAAATATGGAATGATTTTTTATAATTCACACTCCAAACAATATTGTGAAGATAGAAAGCTAAGTGAAAGGAGATGAAGAAATTGAACACAAAATTTGAATGCACATAGGTAAATAAAAGGCAAGTTGTATATCTTTCTTGTATTCAATTATATGTGCTTTTTTTTTTGACGCATGCAACCTTTTAGAATTTTGTCAAATGATTCAAGAATCTTTTGAATTCTTTTTTTAATATTAAAAAAAGTATTCATTAGAACAAATTAACAAAATGTGCTTGCAATTTGAATATTTTTAGCAACTAAAAGGTATATATTGTGCGTTCAACAATATTTGATTTTGTTTAACATTTGAGCACTCGAATAATTCAGTCACATGGTTCATGAATCTTTTGAAACCTTCAATTTCCTTTTAATTTTTCACGATAGCTAATAAACAAAATATGCATGCTCAGTCTTTTTCTTCTGCCTTAATCAAGGAACAAACATGAATGTCCTCACTGAAATGTGAATTTTCTGTTCTCTTAACTTACTACATAAAGAATTGGCTACTTGTATTGATGAAATCTAAGATTTTCTCAGTTGGGCCTGGCAGTATGCCCTGCCAGTTGATGATGGGGTTCTTTGCCTATGCTAAAACATTTGATATCCATGTCGACAAATCGGAGCTTCAAGGTAACCACAATCAGTAGCTTTCACATAAAATGTTACAGTAAAACCAGTTCATAATTTCATTCTTGTTCTCATCTCACTAGATGCACAGTGGTATAAAAGAGAGGATGTGAAGAAAGCTCTCACTTACAACGAATATGAGAGAACTTACAAGACAACTGCAAACAAAGTGAACCAAATCTGCAAGGGTCTCGAGAGAGGTCAGGTTTCCGCAATAGACTTGAATACTGGAGGTGGAGATCTTGCGCCGATGTTTGTACCTGGACCGTATGCAATCGCTCACCATCTTATATCATCATGGGTTCATGAAGATACACATTCTAGCAATGGGTTGGAGTCTAAGCAATTGAGTTCTCTCTCTAACTTATGATTTAATGATTGCCTGATCAATGCCTTGGAATAATGTGGCAAAATTTGTGACCATGTCCACACAACAACTGCTCCAGATACAGGATCTCTCATTGTCTTCTATCAGTTATTCTTGTGGAGGTTTTGACAGTCAAAAACTTTTGAATTGTGTTTTATATGTTCTGTGAGCATATTTGTACATGAAAAATAGTTGGCAACTTTGTCAATTATTTTTCATGGTATACTTGTATTTAGAATTAGCCATAATTGTTGTTAACCTGCAAAAACAATTTTACAATTAGTCAGGGTATACCAATTTCATATTAGTATGACCTATTTAATATCAGAAACTTTTTTCCTACTATAAGTTAGAGTCTTGGATGTTCTCATGACAACAAGTCGACAACAAAGACAGCTCATCTTATTAAACAAGAGTATCATATATGTAAACAATGCTAATTACAATAGTTTGCATAGCTACACAATTCCCCCTAAAAAAACGTGTGATTTGTGCCTACATGAACAAAGCGGCCACTCCTAACAAGTAGAAAATTGACAATGCAACCGACCTTATAATAGCATATCTACAAATAGGAGCAAACTCTAATCCTCCCAATAGACCAATGTAGATTTCCAGAACACAGAGTTTCCAAGGATTTGCAGGGTTGTGAGTGATCGTCCAAGCATGGTGTGTGAAGGAGTGCAATGATGGGTCTTCCTTAACCAAGTAAACAACCTGAAAATCATAGTTGAAGGCCTTTGAAGGTAAAAAAAGGTTTCCAGTCTAATAAGGACTAGAAGAAACAAGTAGCCATACAAATTCCAAGCAACCAAAAATAACACAAGCTGCCGTGATCACAAGAACATCATGAGAGAGAATTAGTTTTCATAGTTTAAATGGGGCAATGAATGAATATCAATAAGCATATTTGGCATCAAACTTTAAATAATTATTGCCACAAAAAATATAATAATGAAATTTTGGCAAATCAGACTTCTAGAGAACCAGAAAATCAGCCTTCCAGAGAAGGCAAACAAAAAAAAAAGTTAAGGATAAACCAGGTAATACATCATACAAGAATACATCAATGGATAAGTCCCCAGACCAAGGAATGGACACTAAAACTTGCAATAATATTACAAAGTTGATACATAATTTCGTTTCCACTGCAAATGAAATGCATCCTTCAGGGAAAACATCTAAAGAAGAGAACTTTTCTGCAAGCAAACTCAACAGTCAAAAGGAGACTCAAACACTAGATACTATTATCAGGCAAACCACAGTTCGAACAAAGCCAAATACTAGATAGAACAAGCCAGAAAAAGTGCCCAAAGACACAGAGGAATGAGTTTAGAAGCATTTCCGGTGGACAATTGCGGGACCAGATTCTTCGTACTCTCCCTTGGTAATCCACATCTGCAGGTTTACAAGATGAAGTTTATCAGTTAGCTAAAAATGTATAAAATCTTCCTTTATACTAGAGCATATACAATAGACACTTCACCTGCTGGAAAGTGCTGAGGGATGCAAGGATAGAGCCTCCAATCCAAACACTGTACTTTCGCTCAGGCGGAGCAACCACCTTAATCTTCATGCTGCTTGGAGCAAGTGCTGTGATCTCCTTGCTCATACGGTCAGCAATACCAGGGAACATAGTGGATCCACCGCTGAGCACAATGTTGCCATATAGATCTTTCCTAATATCGACATCACACTTCATGATGGAGTTGTATGTTGTTTCGTGAATTCCAGCAGCTTCCATGCCAATTAAGGATGGCTGGAAGAGGACCTCTGGGCATCTAAATCGCTCAGCGCCGATGGTAATAACCTGTCCATCGGGGAGTTCATAGCTTTTCTCCACCGATGAGCTAGTCTTAGCAGTTTCCAACTCTTGTTCATAGTCAAGAGCAACATAAGCAAGCTTCTCCTTGATGTCCCTTACAATTTCCCGCTCAGCAGTGGTGGTAAATGAATAACCTCTCTCTGTGAGGATCTTCATCAAGCAGTCGGTGAGATCACGACCAGCAAGATCCAATCGAAGAATGGCATGAGGTAGAGCATATCCTTCATATATAGGCACAGTGTGGCTCACACCATCACCAGAATCAAGCACAATACCTGAGAATATGTGCCATAGGTAAACCTTAGTTGAAAAAGAAAAAGAACAAAGAAGCTAATGAGAAAATACTAACCAGTTGTGCGACCACTGGCATAGAGTGAAAGGACAGCCTGAATAGCAACGTACATAGCAGGCACATTAAAGGTCTCAAACATAATCTGGGTCATTTTTTCTCTATTTGCCTTCGGATTAAGAGGAGCTTCAGTGAGCAATATAGGGTGCTCCTCAGGAGCAACACGAAGCTCATTGTAGAAGGTGTGATGCCAGATCTTTTCCATGTCATCCCAGTTGCTGACAATTCCGTGCTCAATAGGATATTTCAACGTGAGAATACCTCTCTTGGACTGTGCTTCATCACCAACATAAGCATCTTTTTGTCCCATCCCAACCATAACTCCTGTGTGGCGAGGCCGACCTACAATACTTGGGAAGACTGCCCTAGGTGCATCATCACCAGCAAATCCAGCCTTTTGACACACAGGTGAAAGAGTTAATTCAGTTTATACATCAATTACTAAAGCCAGTTAAAAAGTTGGCACAATAACTAGGTCAATGAGTGAAACACTAACCTTAACCATCCCAGTCCCATTGTCACACACGAGAGGCTGGATATCCTCAGCATCAGCCATGTTCTATATATCTGTGGGAACATGTGAGAAAAGAGTATTGGAAATAGGAACAAAAGATTTTATTGGAAACAGTTTCACCTTGCACATTCTAACATAATTTTAAGTTTGTGTTTAGGCTTAGAATATCTAAGTGCATTAACATGTATCATCATATGATACACAAGATAATTGTGAAAAAACAAATTTACCTAAAAGTGTAGAACACAAAAGAAGGGGTTTTTTTTGCAGATGCACAGCAATGAAATTGTGCAACTGCACTCACCCTCAAACGATCAATTCAATACATAACCTTAGGGATCTATCTTATTTGCCCAAGTATTGAACATGTTGGTGTAATCATGCCCTAAGGAAGAAATTTCGATATTTAACAATCTATTTAAGTTTAACTAATTTCCAGCATAACATAAAGATAAACAATATTTTGCAAGATAGTAAACTCTTTATAATAGCATGAAACTATGTAAACTATATTGCAAACTAGCAAAATGTATAGTAAAATGTTATGCTAAAACTTAAATGCAATATTTTCACCCCTTTGGCAAATATCAAAAAAAATACACAAGGGAAACAAAACTCCCCCTTTAACAATGCATGCTCAAAGAAACATACGTATATAATCCAGATCTCCACATGGAAAACATAATAGGGGGACTCCCCCTAAGCACATGCAATCAAACACGAAAGGAACACCGGGACACTCTCCCGCCAAAAATCCATAGATACAAATCAAAATGTACACAAGGACAGTCATAGAGAAATCAAAGTTTTTAAACAGACCATATACAGCCAATAGTCCCTATGGTGCTAAAACTTGCATAACAACGTCATCAGCAACATAATCGCCGCCATCTGTCAAATAAACATCTCCTCCCGAAGTGCCAATATCGACCGAGGAGACACCACTAGCTGGAGGTCGAATCGGTGGACCGACGGTCAAGGAATGGATCAAATCGTGCAGTGAGGCAATATCTGATCGAATGTCGACAAGAGTCGTCTCAGTGACAGCCTGGCCCTGTGTAAGAGTAGCAAGCCGCCCATGGATTGGTGCCATCTCGAGATCACGCTCCAATCGTAACTCCTCAAATCGAGTGTCCATGGTCTCCTCAAACTGAAGAAGTTGAGCCCTGACGTCAACCTCGAACGCAAACGGGTCAGATCCAGCCTCCACCTCAGCATCAGTTCTGGCAACCCCTGCCGCCCGCTGCCTCGACTAATGCCCGTCCTGACGAAGATGATCACCCTCGGGCACAATGTGAGCCAAGGAGAAGGAGCATGTAGAGATCCTTGAATACTTCCACAACATCGGAAGTTGACGACTATGTGTCACATCGATATAGATGCCAACCATTCGGTAATGACATGGCCAACGACATGTGTATCGCCCCATGAGCTGGTCGAGTGAAATAGATGATGCATTGGAACATGTTTAATGCAATGTTGACATCAAGGGACTGGCTAAGGGCATATAACATGAACATATGCATGGGTCTGATGGATGCAAGGGCCCTAGTGACAATGGGTAAAATTCAATTGACTATGACCTTAAACAAGGCATAGTCAGCTGGAGAGATCTCCATAGCAGAATATGTGGTGATGGAAGCTAGGGGTCCATTAGGACATGGACGTCCATAAAAATGTTGTTGCATACTATCAAGAGAAATATGATCGAACGGTAGAGGTAGGAGCTATGACAATGTAGGGTAGAAAACAAAAGTATCGGTGGACGATCGACACTCTAAAAATGACTATAGAATAGGAGAAAAATTAAAGTGTGTTTATCAACGTGAGTCCTATACTGGTATTCGTCACCATGAGGATGGAGGTTGTTATAGAATTGGGATACATAATCCTCGTGGATCTCATGCTGAAGATATATTAATTTTTCCAAATGATAGGCGTAGAACGCGCACTACACTGGAGCAATGGTAATGAAAGAACTTTTGATCGATGTACCGAGCGGAAATAAGCTTGAACTTATGGGTGTTAAATTTATGTTGCAATGACACATGGGGAAACCTAGAATCTGTAGGTGGATGACTGGATTAAGAAGAACCCTCACCCGCAGCAATAGACTTTCTCCAATGAGTTTGAAAGGCAAATAATTTTCAACATATGAATGATGCACCAACAATGAAGTTTAAACACAAAGCATGAATGCAAATGAGATGATGCATGAACACATCACAAGCAACTGATTAGTAATGGGCTTAGAATCGATAAAAACACAAAAAATCAAGTTCTAGGGTTTAGGATTACTTAGGTTTCGGAGGCATAGCTGAAGTGTGGTTGTTGAAGGAGAGAGCCAATTGTCGCTGCCGAGGAAGGGTCGTCTAGGGCACATGGTCGACGACAAGAGAGATCGTCGGCTAGTGCAGAGACATAAAGCGAGAGGGTTTAAGGGGAGTGGGTAGGTGACTCATTATTTATGATGTGGGATTGTAAAGGCTCAGATCGTAATCAATTAGGGAATTGCTTAGTCACTTAAAAATGATGGAAAAGAGTAGAACAAGCGCTTAAGACGGATTTTGTGTGCCGCGAGAATGTGCGATAAGCGACTGCCGTAATCGATTAAAGAGTTTGAATCGATCACTGTGATCGATAACTACTGTGATCACGTGAATTTAGCCGCATCGATTACCGTAATCGATTCAACACACTTTTGATACGGACTATGGTTCCAAATCAATTAATCCAATCGATTGAATTATTCCGACTCGAACAGTGATGAAGTGTTGAATTCCTAAGCGATTGATACTGATATCAATCGCTTAGAGGTCCGACAACTCCACAAATTTTAAATTTATATTGAATTGTCACCAACTTGAGCCCACCCTTAGATTCAAATACTCCAAGAGTGCCACTAAAAAAAGTAAAGTGATTTAATTTGACTAAGATTGTTGGTGAGGTTTAAAATGTCTAATCATGATATTTGGACCCAATACACATTAATTATGTATTGATCTTCCCCATGATTTATCAAATAAATGCTAAATGAAAACATTCAATATTCTTGATTAAAGTAATGCATCGTAACAAACATTATAACCAAGAGAATTGTCCCTAACCTCTCACTCCCATCTAAACATATCAAGAGAACAAACAAAGGGAATCCTATATTTTTGTGAGAGACAAAACAAAGGTTAAGGAAACTTCAAGAATTTTATTTTTGAAATAATCATAGAGGATTGTGGTCTAGTCAAATACAACACATTCCCAATTCCCTTCGAAGAAAACTAAATTCAACTCCGGGAAGAGGTTTAGTGAAAATGTCAGCTAAGTTTGATTTTGACTCAATATAATTGAGGACGATATCACCTGAGTCACATGATCACGAATAAAATGATGCTTAACCTCTATGTGTTTTGTTCTTAAAATGCTTAATCGATTAAGAAGGTGTTAAGCGATTGAGCCAATCGCTTAACAAACCTTCTGTTTGAAACAGAAGGGTTCCTAATCAATTGGTGTAATCGATTAGAACATCGTAAGCGATTGGATCAACCGCTTACGGTGACTTTTGCTTCGAACAGAATGCTTTTGTTCAAAGCTTAAGCGATTAGCGCAGTTGTTTGCGGGACACTCTACTCGAAACAGAATAATCCATAATCGACTGAGCTAGTCGGTTACCTTAAACTTAATCGATTAGAGTAAGCGATTTGGAGGAGTCGCGTAAGTGAAACATGCACCAAATCGACTACTCTAATCGATTAATGTCAAATAATGGATTAAACTCACTTCTTAATCGATTAAGACTCACAAAACAACAAGAAAAATGACTCTTTCTCGAAAGGTTTAAGAAGGCTCGAAGAGCCTGTTTGAGCACACTGTTCGATTGCGCTCTATTGTTCTCCATTGCTCACCAGTGCTTAAACTCAAGTGCTCGAGCTATCACTAGTGCTACAATCTCAAGTCACTCAAAGAAGAAGGTGTACTCAAAACCCTATTCTCTTGTCTTCTTCCTTGTGAGGTATTCTATTGAGAAAGGACTGCAGATTATTGTGTAAGGTTTCTCTACCTTCGGTGTTAATTCGAGAAGGAGAAGTTTCATAGTAAAGTGTAACCGTGGTGTAGATCCTTATATCAGTCACCTCAATGAGATGAATATCAAGTAAATATAAGGAGTTAGCATTGTTAACAGAACAGTCTATCTATATACATACAAGTAACACAGCATGTATGCATTGATTGCTTACAGAGCAACATTTCCCAAACCCAAAAAATTTCCAACAATATAGCAATTACAATGCATGCTTCTGTCTTCACATCTTCTAAATGTTTGAGACTCGTCATGTGATAAGAATAGTGTGGCACTAAACAAAATTTGTGAAGATTCAATAGACATATGTGGTTGGCTTGAATTGTTAACCTAGAACTAATATGAAACTCAAGATAGAAAAACAACACTACTGATAACTTCCAAGAGTTATTTGACAGATAAAACACACAGAGAAGACACTAATACAGAAGAAATTATTAATAGAATGACATAATAAAAAAATTCAACTGATGTGGAAGGGAAATAAAAGTATTGAATCCAACAATTAGAAAAAAAAATATATAGAAAACTTTACTTCCTAAAACAAATTGATGTTGTACGGTTACAAAGCATAAGCCACTCTGTCAAGCAACCATCACATGAACAGTATCAACACAGACAAAAATAATTGGTCTTTAATCTTTGACATTTAAAGATTGAGCACTCTCTTTCATTTCTGGTATGTTGTTCAAGGCTTATGAGCATACTTGTGCAAAAGGCGATGCGCTCATCCTAGGCGCCCCTCCACACTCGTCCCAAGGCATTTGGAAGGGAGGTAAATCACGGTGACCAAGTGGCATCTCTTTAGGTGGGAGGGATTTTGTTTCCCAGGGGATTGTTTCCCAGGGATTTGATCCCTGCTCTCTTGTGGCAATCTACCACCCAAGTACCAACTCGGCTATGCCCATGAAGGCTTGAGAGCATACTTGATCTTTAGACAAAGAGATTTCAAAATCTGATTTCCTTTGAAGCACCTATTATTGAGACTAAATAAGTAGAGTCAAGGCCCCCGGGCGCTCAGTTAGTAAGTGCATGAAATAATGATTGTAGTGGTCGAGGGATGGACCCCCATGCACTTGCCAATTTGTATTCCTGCTAAACTCCCTCTCAATGGCATGAGAGGGTCGTCAGGGGGCCACTAACGTGGCGGTACCACATTTTTTTTAAATGAGCAGAGTCAATTGATTACATATCTAGTCCATTATTTGTTGCTCTAAAAAATCATAATATACGTTTGGTTCTCCATTTTCAGGAGACTGTCAACTAAATTATATATCTTTTCCTCCATCACTAAAGTAATTAATGCAACTAAAACAAACTCCAGGATCTGGTCCTCGGCTTCATCGACGGTACTTAAAAATCACTAGTCTGCAATTTTTGACATTCTTTTTCCCACAATCAAAGCCACACTGTCAACTAAAATTATAGATCTTTTCTCGCAATCACTTCAGCAATTAATGCAACTAAAACAATCTCAGAGATCTGCTCCTCAGCTTAAGTGATTATACTTAAAATTGCTAGTCTACTGCAATTTCTGACATTCTTTTTTCCTACAATCAAACCCGCATAGACAATGAATCAAACATACATGGAAGTGGATACTCCAAAAACAAACAGAGAATCAAAACAACCATCCAAAAGATTAGAAGATACTCCAAAAACAAACAGAAAATCAAAACAACCATCCAAAAGATTAGAAAGCTGTTTGGAATTTAAGAAACTTCAAACCTTGCATTTTCCTTTAAATCAGAAACGTATGCATACATTGACAGATTCGATGAATTCTGATTATGGTTTACCTATCATCTAACTGAGGCCAAGTAAATAATTTTCAGGTGAAAATCAAAAAAATGTCTCTCATTTTCAAAATTATTAAAGGTGCGTATTTTACACCCCTCATTTTCTAAATTATTAAAGAACATATTTCATGTCACTTTTTTGTTATATTCCTCAATTACCCCAAATAATAAAATATCTCAAAATTTTATTTTAATCTTGTGATATTTTTAATTTAAAGTTTTACAAAAACTAATAAATCTGAATTGTTTATTATTTTTAAATACAGATTGGTATATAAATGAATTTTATATTTTCTAATAACTTAATTAAATTTAACAATCATTATTTTGATAATATTTTCAAGCTTGAATTTCATAAAAATAAATCATAGGTTTTGTACAAGTTTATATCCTAATTTTTAAATATGTTTAGTGAATTAAAATTTTCATATATATAAAAACTACAATCATAATTTTCTTTATATTTATTTTGTTCATAAAATTTGTATAGTTCATTAAAAAAATTTGTAATATATGAAATAAATAAAAAAATATCAAAATTATTAATATTTAAACTAAATTGTAGCTTTTGAAAGAATATTTATAACAAATTAGGACCGGCAAATGAGGGATATGAGAGAGGAAGGAATACCCTTTTTTTATGATTTGAAAATATGGGGCGCTAACTTTTGCTGGGCCATTTTAATGAACTTTTGCACATGGTCCCCAAATTAGGTGTAAATGCCTATCTTTCGACATGGTGAATTTTATATGCCTTAATTCTAAAAGCCCAAAGAATAGCACAAACTATTACAACCTGGAATATTTCAAATGAATCAGTGTAATCAGAACTTTGACATTATGCTCTTGAGATTGCTAATTTTCAAAGCTAAATGCAAAAAAGAGGAGAATTGTCATTTCATCGCCGGGCAAACTCATTGCAAATGTTCAGCTCAAAAAAGAGAAAAGAAATTAATCCTTTATAAAAAAAAAAAATCTTGAGAAAATTCTAGAACGTCAAAATAGACTGACGACAGTGCCAGCTTGACTGCTTAAATGAATACCATAAATTTTTTAAAAATCGGTGCTTGCTGAATAAATACAACGAAATGTTCAAAACTCGTGAAAATCCAATCAACAAGAAAGAAAAAAAAAGCACAAGAAAAATTCCACATTCCGCAAGATCAATTCTGCCGAGGCATGACTAGGCAATGTCCATATGAATACTGGATCTGCTTTTTCAGAGAGAAAAGGAAATAAAGTCTAGAGGGAGTTTATAAGCGTAATGAGAAAGAAATTAACCCCAAGGATGTTCGATTCGAGCATAGTTTTATGTAAGCTACATCACCTGAGAAACAATACGGGGGTTACAGTGGCCTACTTCCGATCGAAGTTGCTTTAACTTCTAAGTGATTCTACACGACTACGGAAATATAATAAATCAATTGATCAAATTCGTAAGATAGCGAGGACAAGGTAAAAAAAACCTCCAGGAGTCAAAACGAAAAAGATCGCGTCAGAATCACTACATCGGAACTAAATGGTAAATAACCTAATAGATCAGGCCAAGACGGAGCATATGGACATCACGGATCTTCAGATTCACGGAGCCAAGCAAACGGCTCGCAGATTCGAGCAGCAAACAAGCAAGGGAAACCAAAAGGCTCAAGGAAGAACAGATCAAGAGGAAAATGGAGAGCAAACCTAGTCGAGGACGGCGATCTGGCGCTATTTGACCCGAGTAGAGATCGGAGACGGCGATCTATTCGCAACCCCTACAAAGTGGTGAGGAAGTAGGTGCCTATTTTATATTTCGACAGTTCGAAAACCCGTTGAGTCAAGCCGTTCCTGAACCGGACTTCCCTGGACCCAACTTAGTCTATCAAAGTCCAAATATTCAATAAAATTAATTTTTTAACCAGTAAAATAAATGAAGAAAAAAAAAATGAAAGGCAACTTGCATATCGAAAGTGCACATGGCTGGGTGTCCGATTTCCTTTGTATAAAGTGTCATTATATTAGAATAAAAATATTAATAATTTATCTATTCATATTTTACTATTGATTATATTAGGACATATATATTAGGACGTTTGAGATGAATAATATCACTAATTTTTTCAATATCTTAATCTGCCACTGTTACTAGTCAAAACTCCCATAATATACCATCCTATTATCGATAATAGCAATAGGAACCACTCTGGATGAATCATCAAGCTACGATTTCAGTGTATTCAATATCTAAAGTGGTCTTCTTTTTTTAAAAAAATAAAAAATAAAAAATACTTAATTATTATAACAATTTTATTTAAAACTAATGTTAAATCAAATTAAAACAATTTTAACTAAATTGAAAAAGTTTTATCAACTTAATTAATATTTTAATAATTTTTACTAAAATTATTAATGAAATTTTACTCTAATAAATTTATAAAAAGTACTCTTTTTAAATTTTACCAAAAATAAATTTTAAAACAGAAAACTTATGTTTAATTAATTAAAGCTTGCTTTAGTCAATCACGTGCTATGTCCCTTTTTTCAAAATATTTATTTATATGTTAATTCTGAAAAGGGATGAATGCCCATTCTCCCATATGACCAACCTGCAGCTATTTCTCAATTTTTTTAACTAGAAAAATGAAAATCGTCTCAAATTTAACTGTTTCCAATAGTTTAATTAATTAGTTAGGTCAAGCAAATTTTGTTATCGAGCTTTAGCGGGAGGCCCGCACGGGTGAGTTCTGCAAAGTAAGCAGCGTCAACACTCGGCCAGCCTATCACCCCTCCATAAATTCATGCGCATAGCAATTTTATGAGCGCGGCGGGCAGCTCCCACCACCCGCTTTGTTTTCCTTACTCATTAGTTTAAGGCAGTTTGTACTGGTGCCCTCTCTTCCGTTTTAAACACTTCGCTTAGTTCCTTCCCTGCCAACTTCCGATGCGGGACTAAAAAATCCCTCAGTCGGCACCACAAGGGAATCTCCATTTTGCGTTCGCACCCAACAGGAGTTCCTCTGCGCCACCGCCCTCGCAGCTGAGCGAGTAAGACTCTCCGCTGAATCCATCCCTGCCCTGGACGAGGCCTTCGCCTAGTTCGTCACCATGTACCCCGAAGTACCAGTCCTCCAGCCAAATCGACGGCCTCCGCCGCGACGAGTAGTGCCACCTCGCCGCGCCGACGCCCGGGTTTGCCTCGACTACTGCGGCTTCAAACACGGCCGAGTACGACGTCAAGAGTTCTGGCGATTCCCGAGGGCTCTCCTCCGGCGCTCCTGGTCAAGAATCGCTACCTCTCCTGCGATCCCTACATGCGCGGCAGCATGGCCAAGCACGACTCGCCTAGCTACGCCCCCGACTTCACTCCCGGCTCTGTACGCGCGCATATGGCAACCCTAAAATCGACTCGATTTCTGTGATAATAGTCGAATGAGATTCGATTTCATGTTTCTACTTTGTTCGAAGGTGATTACTGGCTTTGGAGTGAGGGGTGGTGGAATCCACGCATCCCGATTTCATGGTCGGTGATCCGATTACAGCCTCATCGTCTCTGATTTGGGGAGTTTCTTCAAGATCAGATACACGGACTTGCCCCTTTCTTACTATACCGGTCTTCTAGGTAAACTTGTATGCCTTAAATTGTTGATTATTCTCCTGGTGATCTTTCCATTCATCTGATCTGCATTGGCTTAATTTTTATGATTTGTGAGGTTAAACTGAAGGAATGGCGCAAAACTGGATGAGAACTACATCCCATTAGATTGCTCCAAGGTCTAACTTTGCAGTGTGCATCCATTCATCTGATTAACTCCATTTGTTCTTCAATGTTACTTGAGATTCATTCATTCCGCAGAATCAAACAAATCCTTCTCATTTTTCATTGTTGATTTCATGGTTTCAAATGCTTGGGCATTAACATAACATTGATGATTCAACAAAGAATTTGCATAACTATTTGAATTCAGTTTTTAAAAATGTATGCTGATATGTAGATCCTTCTCATACTTAAATCATCCAACTTGGATGCAACCTAAAATGGTTTTTTCTTTCTCGTTGTTGATGATGTGGTAAATATTGCCTACACTGAATTGAAATCCTAGCTTCGTCCCTATTGATGCAGATGCTACGAGACATCTGGCAATTGCTGGACATGTAATCAATTCTTATCCTTCGATTCCTTTATTGCTTTAGCTTGAATACCAGACTAGCTGCTATTGTCTTTATGAAATTGCTGAGCTATGGTTGTATAAAAAGTTAATTCTTATCTATAAAATTCTCCAAATACATTGAAATGAATTAAATTATCTTTTGTACTTTAGGTAATATTTTATTTTTGTCATTTGCTAGCATCCTAAGTATTAAGAATTAATTATAGGAAGTTATATTCACAAATGCATTTTTTTTTCATGGGTAACCCTTTCATTGCAATTTATAATCTATTTATTAGTTGCATTATCAAAAACTAGAAAATTGAAAATACTTAGAACATTGTGTGTGTGTGTGTGTGTGTGTGTGTGTGTGTTCAATTTTTTAGAAAAAAATCTTTGGTTGGATCTATTAAACATGCTTTTAATTTTTAAAATTAGAAACTGAAATCCACTGCTTTTTTTTTCAAAATTATGTTCACTGAATATGAAATTTTTATTTTGTTTTTACTTGTATGGATCTAAATTGTTTGTAATCAACTCTCAAACTGAATTTGAACTCGAATGTTAGATGATTAGTCATATTGTATGGATCTAATTCCTATTTTGTTTTTACTTGTTACTTTTATTGTTAAAAGTGGCTATATTATTGGGAGATTATATGTTCCTACACTTGTTTCCCTATAGCTGATAAGTAGTTCACATTGACTCAGTGAGATATATGAAATCACTTCTTTATACATGGTTGTTAATTTTTTTGTCATATTGTTGGGAGATTATAATTT
>JBBMJZ010413106.1:13253565-13272958 GCA_037833815.1 Zingiber zerumbet | reverse complement strand
CACTCACTAGGTCTTTCACGTTAAGTATCCAGTCAACCTTGACCTACTTGACAACACTTTTCCCACATGAACAATTGCACCTGCAATCTCCATGCACTGTCTTCATGTATTGTCAAACATCGAAACTCAAACATCAAGATTCGAGCTTGACTCAATTCAAGCTCAGTCAACCAGGTCAACTTTGACCTAGGGAATATTGCACCAACACTACTGCTATTCTTTATTGTTGGTAAATCTTATTGTTAATATTTAATCTTTTGTACTCTTCTTTGTAAAGAATTTACGAATTGATAGTAGATTGCCTAATATAAGCGATCAACGATCGTGGGTTTTGAAGTAGAAATCGTTATAAGTTTCGAACCAAGTAAAAGAAATCTTGTTAGTATTGTTTTTATTTTTTTTCTTTATTCTATTACGTTATTTTGTATTTTTTGAAATGAGTAAAAAAGTTATGAGTATTATTCATCCTGTAATATTCAGGATAATATTCAGGTTTTCAATTAAGATGTTTTGATAGATAAAATAAATAAGTTTAAGCATGGGTTAGCTCAATTTATTAAGGTTCGAGGTGATGAATAAATTTATTTATATGAAATTTAATTATAAAAAATAGTATAATTTTTTATTAATGTTTTATATATTTTTTCAAATTTCATATTTATAATATGTTAAAAATAATATATTTTTTATGAATAAATAAAAATTTAATATAAATTATGAGAATAATAATGTGGTTGTTGAATTTGACTAGTGTTTTTTTAAAAAGTGTAGATGAGTTTAAATTTATTTTTTTATTAAGTTCAACTAATAATATTATTATGTTTGTAAGGTAACTATATATTTGATATATAATTTATATATTTTTTATTTTTAACGTTTCATTTCATTTCATTTAAATAAGAATTAAATTTTATACTATTTAATAAATAAGTTAATTCCGGCTTCTTTCTTAATTTTATATATTTTTGGTTTAGAATTATTCCTTCCTTGTTAAGTTTAATTTATTTATTATATTTTTCTGTGCGTCAAAGAATTGGAAAGAAGCGGGCGAAGTAGGTTGGACCCCACTCTCTCTGAATCACCACCATCTCCTTTTCGCCCGCTTACCTACCCCAAACTAACCTACCCTCTCTGGCACCCACACGCATCTCCGTTCTACTCTCTTCCTTTATACAAATTCCATCTCCGCTTCTTCTTTCCCAACTCGATCGCCATGGCGCTCGCCTTCCTCCCGGCGGCTCTGCGGGCGGTGCTTCTCCTGCGTCGTCGCCCGCTTCTCCTCTACGCGATCGCGTGGTCGGCCCTCCTCACCGCTACTGTCGCCGTCGCATCCTTCTCCCCGGAGCTGGCCTTCGTGTGGGCGGCCATGCCGACCTCCTCCTTCTCCCGCGCGTGCGCCGGGGGGTCCGCCCCGATGGTGCGGGTCCCTACGGAGGGGCCTCGAGAGGTGGTGTGCGTCCCGGCGGGGCTCTTCAGGCGGTCGGCGATGGACATGGTGGTGCCGCCGCTCTTCGCCGCCTTGGTCGTCGGCGGCTCCACCTGCTTCGTCCGGGCCGTGGGGCTGTGGGAGTACGAGGAAGATTCCGTCGACTCATGACCGCGTCGAATTTCGGAATTTGTCTCCTTGCTAATTGACGCTTACTTTGTACGCATAGAACAGACAAAGATAATAATGTAATAAAGACACACTGTTTTCTCACAGTACAAAGCAAGCTTGCTATCGATGAATGGATCATAGCAGAAATCGAACAAATTAGCGGCAGAAACGCCGGCGGACGAAGCCTTTGAGGGCGCCAAGCGCCTCCGGAATGCTCATCTCCCGCTGTTTGAAACTGACGGCGGCCCAAAGGATGAAGAGGACGAAAATCCAGAGGAGGATGTCTAATGAGAGCTTCGTCTTGGGCTGCGACGAGATGAAGGTAAGGACGAGGGAGGAGTAGGCGACGGCGAAGGGCCACCGGATGAGGCGCGAGCCGGTGGGGGCGCCGGTGAGCAGCGCGAGCGTCATGAGCATGGAGCTACCGAACCCGGTCCAGCTGCCGGTCATGAAGAGCCAATAGCGGTGGTGGTGCTTGTGGCGGAGAATGGAGTCGCCGGCCTGGTACCCGGCGCCGTCTTCTTGGTAGTAGCCGCTGGGAAGGTTGGTGCCTAGCTGGTAGGTGAGCGTGGTGATGAGCGTGGCGACGAGGAGGACGACGTTGCGGTCGTTTCGCTCCCAGCCCGCGTGTTGCCGTCGTTGTGGTGGCTCGTTGGGTGGTTCCGGCGCCGGTGCGCCGTTGCCGATCCCGTTCATCGGTATCCCGATCTCCACCGCCTGCGGCTTAGACATTCGGCGTCGCGGACGAGGATCGACACTTCCTTGGTCGGTTTGCTCCTCAAATGGCAAAATATATGAAGTAGATTGATCATCGGGTTCACATCATGGACTTGGCTGATTGGGGGCGTTCCCGTGTAATAGCAAGGCGATTTCCAAGAAAACGCCCAAGGAAAGGAAACGAAGAGGAAGAGAAGGTGAGAAAACGCTCACTCGCAGGGAAGGACTCCATCTTTTCCCCCATTAAATATTAGTTGAGTTAAATATTTTAAAAATTAATTTTTAAATGTGTATAAATTATACTTTAATTTTACTTAATAAATGAATTAAGGAAAGACACAAAGAGCTGAAAACTTTCAGCTCGAATCAAAGTGTTGCTTCGATCTAGTTGTTCTTCTGCAGCTCAATGAAAAGTTTGGCGGACTCGAAGAGCTGAAAACATAAAGGCAAAAGTGTCATTCAAATTGCACAGAGGGATAAATTGCTAATGATAAATTTTATCTGAGTATCAATTACTGGGTTACATCTGCATAGACTATTATGAGGTACTCAAATTATATATAACCATCGTAAAATTATATTGTAATAACATTGTTGTCATATCTCGATATAAATAGCGAAACCAAGACGCTGGTAATCTTGTAATTGGCGGAACGCTCTCCGAACCCAAATCATCGTATTCAGTCATGGCCGCACACAGTGACAGCTTCACAGAAACGACACCGCGCCCACTTCTCCTCTCCCATGTGACCCGCTCTCGGAAACAACGCACCCTCACCCACCATCCAAATCCACCGTCCAGCCACCACCACCACCACGCCATCGCCACTCGCCATCTCTAAACCTTGACCGCCCTCGCTGATGCTCTCTCTCTCTCTCTCTCTCTCTCGTGCCTTTTCTCCTCCCAAAAAGCTGCCAAAGAGCCGCATGTTCTCCTCTCACGGGCGAGCTCGGAGTCCTCAAAATGCGATCTTGCTGGCAAAGCTTCCATCTTGATGTAGGATTCTCGGTTTCCTGATTCCAAAATTCCATCGTGATGGTAAAGCTGTAATCTCGCTCAGTTTCACCGGGCGATGCTTGCGGAGAGATGAAGCCATTGGGATGTTTGGGGATTGGCCTGAGCATCGTCTCGGGTTGCCTTTTGTTGGCCCTTGTTGCGGAGTTGTACTATTTCTTCTGGTGGAAGAAGAGAAGGAGTAACGTAGACATCGAGCGGAGCTTCTCCATCCCTGGGAAGGAGCTCCCCTACCTCTTCTGCTGGAAGAAGCCTAGTTTTCTAATCCCCGCAGCTCTCAATTCTGACGGAATCTGCGCTGGAGCAGATCATTCCGACGACGGCCATGGCCAGCCGAAGCCATTAGAAGACGACGCAGAGCTGATGTGCCTTGCAGGTTACCAGAGGTCTCTCTTCACCATCGAAGAGGAGACGCAGGATGACTTGGAGTCTTGTGGGAGCAAGAAAGGTCCCATCAGGAAGAGCTTGAGGGACTTGCTTCAGTCTAATGAAACTCCCACTGCGACTCCTCTTTCCTCCCCTGCTCTGACTCCAATGGCTTGTCAAAAGAAAACCATGCTCCACTCGCAGCCTGAGGCTTCTTCATCTCCACCGCCAACCTTCAAGTTCCTCAGGGACGCGGAGGAGAAGCTGTACAGGAAAACTCTGGTGGAAGAAGCACTGAAGGTCCAAATAAGCTGCAGGCAGATGGAGAACAGAGACAGAGGGCAACAGAGTTCACAGGTGAAGATGAACATAAATTAAGCTTTTTTCCTTTGCGTGTCTCTTGCAGTTCGATTGTTCGGGTCTTCTCCGCTTCAGGTGGCGAATCTGGTACGTGCAATTGCTGAAAAAAACACAATTCTTTTTCGTTTTCTGTAATGCTTTTCGATCAGATAGATGTGGTCTAACATTGTACAAAGCACTGCAAAAGATGCATATTTGCTGCTTCTTTTCAGCACAATTAAGGCCAGTTTAATCAATGCAATTTCATCTCATTTGTCCTTCTTTCCTCAGCTTAAAATCTCAGTGTTTTCTCTTAGTTCCTAAGCTATAAAAAAATGGCGAATTAGGTATCTTCATGGAATCTAATAATTGAAGGGTTGTGAAAGTTGAGGACACATCAACGTTGACGATTCTCAATTGGCTGGAAATTGCTCTGGTTCGATAATCAAGGTGAAGAAAAAAGTGTTCAACGTTGAAGAGAAAGAATGCTAATTAAGAACAGTTTGGTTAAAAGATTTAACAGAAGTGTTTTTTTATGGAAAAATTAAGAGAGTTAGAAACTCATTAATTAGTTGATTGAAACCTAGATTTAAAAAAAAAACTACAAAACTAACTCAAGTATCGTACTTCATGTATACTGATACGGCGAATACTGATGCGGAGGATAAGATGGGACCATGGGATGGGTCGAAGTCAAGAAAAGCCGTTGATATGGCAATCGAAGTAAAGGAGGGGTCAATATTCGGGACCAATAGGGTTGGTCATCTTGGTCGAACGGTTATCCAATCGGATTTTTGATTCAGTCGGAGCTCGAGTCCCTCAGTATAGATGAAGCCCCTGAGCTAAGCAGTGTCATTCAGAGCAGAGTTCTCTTCGTCACTCAAGATAGCATGGGCTATTGTCCCGGATGGGCGATTTAGTTGATCGGATCATATGTCTGATCATACACACTGGACACTTGATCTTACCAAATTCATTGACCAAACTGGGAGACCGAGCGAAGACCGAGTCCTTGATGACTTTTCGTAAATATGATCTGAATGCTCTTACATATGACAATCAATTAGATTGTCGGAGGGAACCCTCAATTCAACAATCCCATATTCTTTCTTATCGTTTTGTGTAATAACTATCAGAGATACAAGGAAATATTCTTTGTGCCAGCTATACGTCAGAAGCTTGTATGCAGAGATTACGGGTCAATTTTGGGAAAGGTGTTAGAGCATCTTTATTGTCAATTCTTTTTTTGAAAACGCTTTAAGATTTGTGCATAGACAAATAGTAACACTATAAAAGGGGATCTATGTCCTCAGGCGCAACTACGCGTTGCTACGCAACTTTACACATCCATAATCACTGTTCATTCTACTGTTCACCGTCTTCAACTAGATCATTGACTTGAGCATCAGAGTGTTTGCGCCGGGGACCCATCCCTAAGCCATTTACTAATGTTCCTTTTGTCACGTAGGATTGCTTGGAGTCAATTTTTTCCAGCTAGGAGTCTTTGCCCAGTCAATATCAAAGTCATTTACCTTGTGCCCCATCTTCCCCGATTTTAGACATGATCAAATTTGACACCGTATGTGGAAACTTCGCTTCTAAAACGCGGAGATGAAAGAGGCTGGATAACTCACTACCATTATCTTGTCACAAGAAGACTTGGAGCTACTAATAGCTACCCGAGCTCAAAGATTGGTAAGACAACAACAAGCAGTAGATGGGTGCCCTTTGTAGAACAACCCAGCTGTGTCAATAGCGGCCCCTCACACTAAGCAAGAGACCCAAGTGGAGGGACCGACCGAGTGCCAACCAATTCCTCCTCCTTCGGCTAGCTCCGTGCACGACTAATCAGCTAGTCGCTCGTGCCCCATCCCCGATCACGTATCATCGGGCATTGTTCTGCACGCCATTTGATGATATGGGTCAAGCAGAAAGACCCCCAGGATCATCTTCTAGGGATTGTTGCTTGACTGAGTTATAAGCTAGTCTGCCTTCGCGCCTATCCCAGACTCTCGCGTCTCCAGGCCGAGTTAATTATAAGCGAGCTTGCCCTCATGCCTATCCTAGACTCTCATGTCGCCCCGCCGAGTTACATACGAGTATGCCCTCGCGCCCCAGTCCTCGACTCTCATGTCACTTGGTCGAGTTATAAGCGAGCTTACCCTCGTGCATGTCCCAGACTCTTGTGTCGCTCGACCGGGTTATAAGCGAATTTGCCCTCGCATACAAGTCTTAGACTCTCATGATGCTCGACCGAGTTATAAGCAAGTCTGCCCATGTGCCCAAGTCCCAGATTCTTGTGTCGCTTGGTCGAATTATAAGCGAGTTTGCCCTCGTGATTATCATAAACTCTCGTGCCACCCGGTCGTATTATGAACGAGCTTGCCCTTATGCCTTTCCCAGATTCTCGTGTCGGTCGACCGAGTTATAAGCGAGCTTGCTCTCGTGCCCAAGTCCTAGGCTCTCGTGTCGCTCGGCGAAGTTAAAGCGAACCTGCCCTCACACCCAAGTCCCATACTCTTGTGTCGCTCGACCGAGTTGTATGCAAACTCGCCCTTATGCTCAAGTCTCAGACTCTCATGCTGCTCGGCTAAGTTAAAAGCGAGTCTACCCTCACGCTAGTCCCAAACTCTTATGTCTTTCGGTCGAGTTATAAGTGAGCATACCCTTACGCCAAGTCTTAGACTCTCGTGCCACTTGGTAGAGTTATAAGCGAGTCTGTCCTCGCACCCAAGTCCTAGACTCTCATGCCACCCGACTGAGTTATAAGCGAGTTTGCCCTTGCACCTATCTCAGACTCTCATGTCGTCTAGCCGAGTTATAAGTGAGCTTGCCCTCATGCTTGTCCCAAACTCTCGTGCCGCTTGGCCAAGTTATAAACAAGTTTTCCCTCGCGCTTGTCCCAGACTCTCATGTCACTTGGCCGAGTTATAAGTAAGTCTGCCCTCGCGCCCAAGTCCTAGACTCTTGTGCCACTCGACCAAGTAATAAGTGGGCATGCCCTTGTGTTTGTCCCAAACTCTCATGCCACCTGCCTGAGTTATAAGCGAGCCTACTTTCAAGCCTATGCCCCAGACTCTCATGCTAACTGACCGAGTTATAAGTGAGTCTGGTCTCGCGCCCAAGTCCCAAACTCTCGTGTCGACCGGTCGAGTTATAAGTGAGTATGATCTCACGTCCAAGTTCTAGACTGTCATGCCAACCAATCAAATTATAAGCGAGCATGCTTTTACACCTAAGTCCTAGACTCTCGTGCTGATCGGTCGAATTATAAGTGAGTTCCCATGTCTATGTTGACCATCTAGTTGTACGATCATTTGACCAACATTACCTAAACAGGAGATTTTTGAGTCAAGAATTGCGTGAATACACTCAGGCAGGAAGCGCAAAAAGACATGAAGGTCTAGTTAGTTGAGCTTCCAGCCTTCTTTGACTATATTTGAAGGAGATGCTTGTGATACGACGAATGAGGTGGGGGCCTCCTAGGGTGGGTTGAAGTCAAGGAAGTCGGCTGGCATGGTAGCTAAAGTCAAGGAGGGGTCAACACTCGGGGCCAACATGGTCAGTTGTCTTGGCTGAGCGATCAGCTGATCAGACTCTTGGTTTGGTCGAAGCCCGAATCCCGTAGTATAGACGAAGCCCCGAGCTAAGCCATGTCATTCATAGTAGAGGCCTCTTCGTCATAGTGCAAGCTACTGTCTCGACCGGGTGATTTAGCTGATCGGATCATATGTCCGATCGGACTTAGACACGTCTTACCGGGTTCATTGACCAAACTAGGAGGTCAAGGGAAGATCGAGTCCCTGATGACTTTCCTTAAATCTAATCTGACTGCTCTTACATACAACAACCGATCGAACTGTCAAAGGAAACATGGTCGGTTTGCTAACTAAGCATACTAAGACCCCTCAATACAACGACCCCATATTCCTTTTTGTCGTCTTGTGTAATAGCTATCAGAGAATTAAGGGAATAATCTATATGCCAGCTATACGGTAAAGCTTCTACGCAGAGATTGTGGGTTTATTTTGAAAAATCTGTCAGAGCATCTTTATGGTCTGTCCTTTTTTAGAAATGCTTTGAGATTTGTACATAGACAAACAATAATACTATAAAAGGGAGTCTCTATCTACAGGTGTAGGTACGCGATGCTACGCAATTTTACGTATCCATAATTACTATTCGTTATATTGTTCATCGCCTTCAACCATATCATTAACTTGAGGGTCAGAGTGTCTACATTGGGGACCTATCCCAGCTGGCTCGGCTACTGACGTTTCTTTTGACACGCAAGATCACTTGGAGTCATTTTTTCTAATTAGGAGTCTTTACTTAGTCAATATCAGAGTTATCTACCCAGTACACTATCTTTTCCAATTTTAGACAGTATCACATATATTATGCACATCGTTCCCTTGCCCATGCCTGTGTTTGAGTTCAAGTCATCCTAGCTCAAGTTGAGTCCGCTCGGTTGGCCAAACTAACTCATACTCACGTATATTTACACGATAAGATTTAGTTGAACTATCTCTTCATTTGGAATAATCTCCTCTTGCTTTACAATGGAAAAGAAATGCGGCAATTTTTTTTTTTTTTTTGACTAAAGAGCATTTAAAGTTATAAAATTCCTAAACGATGCACTTAATCTTAAGATTTCATAAAGGATATACTTTTTTCCTATTTTATTATGGTGCTTCATTCAAAGAACAATATCATTTTTAGCGTTACAGAAACTCTAAAATCGATTGTTGCTATATTTTGAAATTCACATTTTTATTTGAATACACTACAATGGTATTTTTTTTAATGCAGCACCATATTACGGAAGGGATAAAATGAAAAATAAATTTTTCTTTTAAAAAATTTGAAAAATAGTTGTGCTGTTTTAAAAATTCCACGACTTTAAATACTAATAGAAATACTTTCATATGGTAAAAGACGAATCATTCGCCCCCAGCGTCTCCGTCAATTCATCCCTAGGTTAACATAGAGGAAATAAATCACGGATAATTACTAACCATTAGTGTAAGTGACATGAAAAGGGCCAACACAAAAGAAATGCTCTCATGAATCATAATAACTTGAAGTTAGTACCAAATTCAAAAGTATGATAGGTAGCCCCCTTCGTGCAAAACCATCAATGGTACATGATGATTTAATCGTAGCCTATATGTGTAAAAATGTACACCTCTTTCAAAAAATAAAAATCCACTATATTAACGGCTCTCTAATATCGGTCCCATAGATATAGAGAAAGGTAAATATATGTATATATGTGTTAGATATATGGTAGGATAAACTTGATCCCCAACCATTACACTAGGGATATCATACGTCCATCATCTACTCTACATCCGGGGGCAAAGTGTACACCTTTCAAGTTCTCAAGTAGTGATGCCATCCATGTTTGCTCAGTTTTTCCAAAACCCAATCTCAACATCTAATGTTGTATCCACTGTACACCTCTCAAGTGGATAACGGTGGCATGACACACCACATGATTCATTCTCTTCTTTCATTCTAGATTTAAGCCAATTATGAAGTAGTGGTCCTATGCGTCCATTTGCTCAACTTCACTTCTCGTCCATGTGTGGAGTCACAAGGGAGGTCAGGTCAGGACAAAGGTCAGAAGCTGAAAGCTTTGATAAAAAGCACAAACAAAAAGAAGAAGATTTTGCCTTCACTTCTTCGTTCATCCGTGATCAACTAACTGAATATGTAATTAGAAGAAAGATTCTGGGTAGGGACTAACAACACCTGTCCTCTCATGCAGACTTCTAGTTGAGGGGTTTCCTTTGTTTTTTTAGCTTTCAAACTTTCTTGTTTGTGTTTGAATTGTATTGTTTGTAGAAGGTAACCTAATTGATAAACTAGTTGAAGTTGTTCAATATCATCAGCAATTATTTGTTTAAGAAGAGAATCTGACACCTCAGTTAGAGGAGGTGATGCATTTTCTAATTTGTCCCTTCGATAAATTTGAAAATGCTCGTGATAATTCACTCAGCAGCCGATCTCCAGTTAAAAATTTAATGTAAAGTTTGTCCTTGCCCCAGTTGAATTTTAAATCGTGATACTTTGTAAATCCATTAAACATCTTACCGCTATTGCACCGTGCGGAGTCTCAAATTAATTAATTAGACATGCTAATAGTATAGTGTGGATATCTCTACAAGTCTAATGATTCACACATAAGATTTATATCTTCAACATGTCAAACACTCAATAAAAAAAGAACAATCCGATGTATAAAATTCCTGCATATATAAAGATTTATTGTATATTGTCTTATCTTATATTTTGCAAATGGTTAGTTTCATAGCTTGAATCTTTGACCTCAAGATTATATGATAAAAATTTTATCTTTGCCTTAAGGCTCTTACAATAAATTTTTGAACTCAAATCAATTTAGTCAAGTTCCCGGTGGTGAATGCCCATAATCCCTTGCCCCAATATAGCCCTAATTATAGCCCACAGCTTCTCTTCTAGCCTACCACTTAGAACCAATGCGAACAGTAGTATGAAAATCCTAATAACTATTATTAGCTTTGATCATAAATTGAGAATAGAAAAAAAAAAAGGGCTAAAACAAAAAACAAAAAGAACAAGAAAAGAGAGAGGATGAGCGCATGCCTCTCCCTCCCTCCAATCTCATCAATCTAATTGGCAACACACCAAAACATTTGCAATCTCATCTCCAAACCATTTCTCTTCTTCTTCTTTTCTTCTTCTTCTTCAATCGATTACCCACTGTGGATCTCGTGATCCATTCCATTCTGTTAACCTTGACTAGAATTGAGGAAGAATTTAATGGCCGATGGCTCCTCCAAAATCTTGCATGAGAATGACAGAAACCGAGGATGCATTCAGAGGTTTCTTCATTTCCTCGACCTTCACCAGCGCCTTCGCTTGCCCAAAACTCTTACCTATCCAAGACAGATCCCACGAATAAGTAGTTCTTTTACCTCCAATGAACAAACACATCAATTCATAAACTTGTTTGGCTAAGTGCATTCCTTCTGTAGGGGTCCGATCTCCAAAGAAGAAACAAAGTGCTGCTGCTTTCGAGGATGACCGGAATGATACGGAAAAGGATGCAACCTCGTCCGTCCGCTCTGTAAGTGCAGAGCTAAGATTTTGGATGTGGTGCCTTTTTTTTGTTCTGCATGGTGTTTTCTTCTCATGCAAATTGACTGAATGCTCAGGCCAAGCATGGCAGAAGCTACACTCGTGTTCTAGTGAAGAATCTAATAGCCAGGAGGAGATCAGGAGACAAGGATAAGAAGCAAAACACCACTCCCTCGGCGTCGCAAATGAAGCGGACCTTTTCGATTCATCATATGGATTCTAGCGACTATGTTGCTCAAGATCCTGAATCAATAAAGCAAATAGCAACTGAGAGAGCTGATAGTGTGAAGGTGGATTCTGAACAAGCAATTGGTTCTGGTTCTTCTTCTGCACACAAAGTGTTGCCAATTTTGCAATGCACAAGCGATATTAGTGTAGGTGATGTGGAGTTTAGAGACAACAGTTCTCCGAAAAAGGCTACACCGGTTTCGTCGTATCGATTTTGCAGGAGCAGGAGTAGCATAGATGGATTGAGTCGTGACCAGCTGCATGAGCTCTTGAATCTCATAGCAGAGGGACAGACAGAAAATGATGCAAATGCTGGCACTGAACTCTATCAGTCAATGTTCATGGACATAATGCAGAAGCTCATGAAGAACAAGGACTTGTTCTTGATGTTCCTGCAGGATCATTCGGTTTCAGCAAAGGAACTTAGGAAATCTGGTTCTTTTCCTGGACCAGGATGGTTCCACAGAAATAGTCTCTCAACCTTTGATCATAAAGAAACCGAAAATGGATCGATAGAGAAGAAACAGAAGTCCATCCAAGATCGAGATTCCGACAAGGATAAAGATCAGAAGAATGTTACAACTGTTTCAAGACATTTTAAGGTTCTTAAGAAGAAGATAAAAGATATCATAAAGGAAAACAACAAGGAACAAGAAAGGATATCTATGGACAGTATCTTTCACAAAATTCCTTATGGAGAAAAGGCATCGAAAATTAAGATGAAAGAAACTGGACTTGCTTCTACTTCTAGCAGCAACAATAAACTCAAAAGGATGAGGAAGTCGACTTCTCTAACCGAATCTTTAGGAAGGTACTCACAATTGCTGGAATCTGTTTCGAGCACAGACGTGAAAAGATCGAGAGTAGTAGAGAATTCAGTAGAGTCCATTTCGAGCATTGAAGCTAAAAGAACTCCAAACCTGATCAAGGAGAATAAAGATGCACCAACAAAGAAGGCACCAAGAGCTTTGGGAAGAATGTTATCTCTTCAAGACTTGCATTCATATTCTCTAAGCAAAAATCACTCTCAGTTACCATTGAAACCGGAGAGACCGGAAGAGCAGCCAATGAAGAAGGATGGAAGTTCGAAAATCGCCGCAACCAAAGAACAAGTGTTGCCAATTAATGAGAAGAAGTTAGTAGCATATGAAGCATTAGAGTTGTCCATAATAAAAGATAGAAGCTATTGCTTTGAGGATGATTATAGCAATGATGTTCTGAGGACACCAACTGAGATCTTGGTCGCAGACTCTCGGCAAAGTTCAGAAACAGGGAATTTTTTTAGAGGTAAACTAGTTAGATTCAGCATAAAACTACCTTTAGCAATTTTCACATTATTTCGATCCATTTAATTTCCTTCATACAATTAAAGTTCTATATTTCTTGATTCAGAATTGAGCACTTGGAAAAGTCATACCGATATGGTTGAGCCACAAATTGATTCTGACATTGAAGCAACTCCTAGAGACGAAAATGTAGAAGATCTCTTCGATGAGGCACCAAGTTTGAGAGCGAAAAAGCATGGCTCCTCCCACATACAAGTAGATGAAATGAACGAGACCGAGTTCGAATATGTGAGGAACATACTCCTGAAATCGAGAATTGGCAGTGAAGAGACCCTTGGAGAATGGTATTTGCCCGATCAACCAGTCGACCCATCCCTATTCGAAGAAGAAGAGTGCTCCTCTCAAGCTCTTATGCTCCATGGAAATGAACTAATTAACACAACACTGAAGCACATGCTTCTGTTTGATCTAATCAATGAAGTGTTGCTGCAGATATATGACACTTCGTTTGCTTATTGCCCTGACTGCCGGATTCGACCGGTGCCGGTAGGCCACCGAGTCCTGGAAGAGGTGTGGGCAGTTATTAGCCAGCATCTCAGCCATCAACTACTGCTGGACCAGACTGTGGAGAGCACTGTGGCCAGGGACTTCATGAAGAATGATGGATGGATGGACCTTAAACATGATACTGAGTTTGTGGGTCTCGACATGGAAGATTGGATACTGGAAGAATTGATCGAGGAGATAATATTTGATTTTGATGATATATGGATCGAGAAAATTATAGTCGACTTTGATGATATATCAGACCTCGAGTTCTTAGCATATCAACTTGAAGGCTAGTTAGCTCACAATCTCATGAACATTAATCAATTGTTGCACCATCATGTTGTAACTTAAATTAGTACTCAATGCCTGTTTTTTTTTCTCAAAAGATTGAGTTTTGTAACCAATAAAATTGAGTAATAATATGAACGAACGATCTATTTAATGGGTAGATAGGTTCGCGATAGGATAAATGCATAAACACGCATTCAAGCATAGTCTATGGATGAGGATAACTTCGCATGAGGCCAAGTTAGACGAAATTGAAGTCTCAGACATTAAAGTAAGTATGATAAAGAGTTTTAAGTTAGATTTATACATGGGGGCAAAAACTTTGTAAAATGGTTAGATGGGCACCCATTTAACGTGAACTGTCGAAAATATTTTTGTATTATTTGATCACTCAATCGTGTAAAAACAAACATATAACAAGTGTAAAAGTTGATTGCTAACTTCTACACACTAAAAACTAGCAACTAGTTTCTACATGTTATACAGGCTAACATGTAGCTTCTATGACATGTAGAAGTTATATGATATTGTGATAAGATGATATTCATTTGAAATATAATTAGTGCCATGATACCCCATTAATTATTTTACTTGTTAAATGTTATTTTAATTAAATTATCATTCAGAAAATTAAAATTAAAATTATATAAAATTATTATTATAAAAGCTAAGAACTAATTTCTATTCTTGGTCAGGATAGATAATGCAAGGGGGTGAGGATGTGTATATTGAGTTCCTAGGATTTGGTGGGTGCATATGAAATTTAATTAACATAGGCATTTCTAATTTGTGCAAATAAAAAATATCATAAATTAAGATTATTTTCTACAACAAAAATATATATTTGTTTTTATTACGAAGGAAAAATATATTAAACAAAATTATCTGCGGTTATAACAGTTAATAACCTCCCTTTATCAACTGAGTGGGTTTCCATCGTCGTCGTTCCGCCAGATCGGACGGTCCGCAACCGCCCAAACCCAACCAACCCGTTAACTGATGTTTAAGGTTCAAACTCTCGTACTCTCGCAACGGTAACGGACGTCACCCGTCAGCAACCGTTGCCGCATCTTCTCCCTCTCCAAAGTCCAAAGCGGCATCTCTAACGCTTCTGTCACGTCGCCGTCACGCCGCCTTCCTTTTCCCGTCCCATGTCGTACCCTATTTTAACTCCTCCCTTGCTTCAACGGCCGAAGGCGAAAAGGTTTCCTTTTGAACTCCTGCAAGACGCGAGCGTTCCGCGAGAGCTTTGCTTCGAATCGAGGGTTTCCGAAAATCCGATCTCCAGCTGCCCCATCTTCGTTGCCTCAAGGTACTCGATATCGTAAGCCCTCTGAATCGATGCTTTTTCCTCCTGGATTTGTTTTAGAATTTAGATCTCGGCACCTGGGTTCCTTCTGAACCTGTTCAAATCAATACCTTTTTTCGGGGATTCTTCATCCGTTTGTGGTTTGCTTCTGTTGTTTCTTTTTCTAGATGCTGCTTTTGTAATCGACCGTTGGAATTTGTTTGATGTGGTGGTTTGATCTGGTGTCGCAGGTTTTGCAACCTGGTTGCCTCTTGCATGGGAGATGGCGGCGTTATGGCTGTAGAAGTAGTGAAGATTGAGAAGAGTTGTGTGGAGAATAAGCAACCGACGGCTGCTTCAAGCTTGTCCATGTCTGAGGGAAGTTATGGGTTGTCTAGGATGTCTCCTTCTGTTTGTAGCTCCTCAAGATCTTCCCCGTTCGATAGGTAATGCTTTGTTTGTTGTTTTCTGTTTGGATGCTTATTACTTATTTTTCTTACTCATCATTGAATACCTGATGAGTATTTAACTGTTTAGTTTGGTTGAATTTTTGCATTCTGCATTTTTTTTTTACATTTTGCACTGTTTGATTTCTATGATACGCAGAGAATCTTTGTCTGAATCAGCTAATGAACTTGGTTTTTTTTGTTAGCTTATTTGTATGAGTTCTTACTGTAGGGGTTGAGTCTGCTTTATCACCAGTTGTTGGTATTGAAAGACCACTGAAAGGACCAGTCCTAATAAGGTAGATACTCAAATTTGTGACTTGGAACTTCCCTTATTAGATAGTAACAGGCGGTCTTAGAATGCAACATCACCTCCACTGTGAAGCCATATAGAATTTTCATTTTTGTGAAAGAAGCAACAAGTCAAATACCTTGCATATAAATGAGATTACTCTCCTTTGACACACCTAGATGATAAGTAAAAACACTCGAGAAAACATTAACAACAATTTAACGTGGTTCAACATAAGCTTACTTAGCAAAGAGGATCCAATGATGATAAGTGAAAATACTCAAGAAAACATCAACAACAGTTAGACATGGTTCAACATAAGCCTAGTCAACGAAGAGAATCCAAGTTTGTATAATATTAGATAAAAGCACATAGAAATATGAACAATCAACTACCTAAACCTTGTATAAAAGCTATCTTGATCCCCTCCCTCAAGACTCGTTTCTAATCATTTATAAAGAAAAAAATATGGTATCAAGCGAAAGTTGGACTAGTAAGGTCGTGCATGCAAGTGTGTGCTGAAGCACGACCCATTTTGCTTGACCAACTCACCTAGGCTACAAGTGAAGCTCATCTTTGTAGCATCTGAGGATGAGTTTCTACTATGTTTCTCTATCTAATAAGTGCTGTGGAGCGATTATACTTTTCGAGATCATGGTTTGAAATCTCAAACTATGTTGAGTGAAATGGTCGAAATGTTTGGTTCTAGTAAATCGCTGAAACTCTATACCACTTAGCACTAAAGTTTAAAATCTTGAGCTGTGTCATAGTTTCAGTCTTTGATTGAAAAGATACTATTTTAGTATCGTGTTGACTCTTCGATGCATGGTGTCTGTGACAGATTGGAGATTGAAGGAGGAAGGAGACGAAGGAATTGTCTGTGCTGAGTGGTATCGAGTTTCGATAATTTCATGGAATGATATGTTTCGACCGTTTCAACCGACATGGTACAAGATTTAAAACCATACTCGGCGTCGACAATGTCTCCTTTCTATGCTTCATCTCCTTATTCAACTCCAATCCATTATTGACACCATGCATCGAAACATCAGCAGGATACCGAAACAATTTCATTCTAGTCAAAGACAAAAACTGGCATGGATTGAGATTTTGAACCTTGCTCTAGACTACTCCATCACACTAATAATAGTGTTTAATAAACAATGTATGATTCCCTTTGCTTTATCTATACCCCATGGCAATCATAACACCCATAAATTTGTCAAACCATATTTGTGGTGATTGCTTAAGAATAAGGCTTTTTTCAATTTACATATAGTATGACCATCTACATTAGTTTCATATCATGGTGGAACCTCTATATAAATTTTTTCTTCTAGTTCTCTATGCAAAAATGCATTCTTGACGTCAAATTGTTGTAACTCCTAACTATAATTAGCTGCCAATGATAGTAGAATTCTAACGGTTTTGTAACTAGAAGCAAAAGTCTATAAATAATCAATCCCATAGATTTCAATACATTAAAACCAATCCACTTACATTAATTTCTTGGTAGTGGATTTCTCTCTCAACGTTTTCTTTTTTCTTTTAAGAATCTTTTCTTATATGAATAACTTGTTTTTTTGTAGTAGTCCTTATTGGCAACTCGATATCTTGCAGAAGTTTGTTCGTAGCCACTGTTTCACTAGTTATGAGTACTTTTGTGATATATGAAGCCTATTTCACTTGTTATGAATAACTTTTTGGGAAGCATTGTGTACTGACTTCTATTTTTTTTCCCAATCTATATAAATGTAGGAGAGCTAGCGGGCCAATGAGGCGAGCTAAGGGTGGTTGGACTGCACAAGAGGTAACTGACTTTTGATTACTTTTGAATTTTAACTTTTTTGTGTTCAGTACATAGGCCATTAGCATTTCAACTAACTAGTTAAATTGCCATCTTATTTGTTCTTTTATATCCATAAAATTTGACATAAATAACTTAAATCTTTCATCTGATTTGTTCTTAATACTAAATTGCACAATATATACTACACTCCAATACTGCCATTATCACTTATTCTAAATTGATTGGATTCCACTGTAATTTTACTACCAGTCCAATGCCTTTCAATTACTTAACTGATAAATGATGTTTATCTATTATTATCATTAATTATTAATTTGTTATCAGAGTTTGTCCTTTCCTAACAATTTATGCTTTGTAGGAATTAGGCTGTTCACCCAGCCAAATCTTTAGCCTGTTCACTGTTCACTTTGAGTTAATAAGTTAATAATATTGGCTTTATAGGAATCTTACCTATTCCTCAACTGTCTATTATTTATCTAAAGCTGAAAGAAGATTTGACCAGAAAATAATGAGCTTAGGAAGGTAAAATTTCCATTTTTTCCAAATTGCATCCTAAAGAAGAAGAAGAGAACCTTAACTTTAGTGATCTTTTTTTTTTTTTTTTGTTGTGTTCTTAGATGACTTTTCAACTAAAGTATTCTTCATTATAACAAATCAGAAATGTATTGCTAGTTCCACTGAGTTGCTGTTGTACTACTTTTCATATCATAGGATGAGACATTAAGGAGAGCTGTTGAAGCCTATAAAGGAAGGTGCTGGAAGAAAATAGGTATAGCATAGTATGTTCCTTTTGTTGTTTTATTATGAATGATACACTAAGTTGAACCGTACTACTTAATTCAAAGGAAGATATGTTTGATATGCATTCATGTTTCTTTTCATATTATGAATGAACTTCCAATAGTTGGGAAATGCAAGATGTTGACCATGATGATGATCATAAATGGGACAGGGAAGTAGTTGTTAGAAATAAACGGAGTGATGTAAAAGAATGTAAAATGTGTTTGATATGCATTCATGTTTCTTTTCATATTATGAATTAACTTCCAATAGTTGGGAAATACAAGATTTTGAACATGATGATGATCATAAATGGGACAGGGAACTAGTTGGAGAAATAAACGGAGTGATGTACAAGAATGTAAAGACAAGACTTTTTTTTTGTCTTATTTAGTATCATTAGCAATACCAACTTCTAGTTCAAGGCTTTAGACCTAATAAAATTTGTTGAAAAGCATCTTAGGAAATAAGGAAAACTATATTTAAATATCTGCATAAATTGGATAACTCACTCTTTGCTTTAGTTTTGAAAAATCTTTAAAAATCTTTTACTGAATTGCTGGTTTCGCTTCAAGCACACAGCGAAGAATCTCAATTTTCTATCTGATCTCATATGGGCTAGTGGTGGCTGGATGTTGTAAAAAGAAATATGTTCGTAGTTATATCATCTTACTGATATCTAAAGCAGATAGTTACAGAAGTATAACACATCAAAAACGGCTGATATCTATTTGTGTAATTTATTGTCCCCTTTGAGGTACATGGATGGTTATATATGTTGGGACCAGTTGGCCGGTTAGAAGGGGGGTTGAATAGCCTGCACAAATAAAAGACACAACCCTTCTCGAACTTTCAAAATAACACTTGCATAAATAAAGTAAATAAATAAAACAGAAAAGAAGAGGCAAAGGGGTTTTACTTGGTTACAACCGGGGAGGTTGTTAATCTAAGGAATGTGTCGCACTAGTATCTCCTTCAGGTGGAGAAGCCTCTTACAGCAGTGAAAGCGCAAAAAGAAAGAAGCTAAACTAGAAATGAAGCTCACAAGTGTTGAGTACACAATTCTTGAATCAATGAAAAGCTTCTGGACTAAGGCTGTATTTATAGCCTTGGTCGGGGTGCCTAGAAGGGTTCCAGGCACCTGGGAGGGGATAAAATTTTATCCCCAGTGTGACGATCAACGTCCACATCATACCTGATAATTTTTGCGTTCCGAGCGCTCGAAAGGGTTCCGGGCGCCCGAAGCCTCAAGGTAGTCCAAGCGCCC
>JBBMJZ010413106.1:13236432-13251258 GCA_037833815.1 Zingiber zerumbet | reverse complement strand
GTATATGATCTATATTCTCAAGCTTGAGGGGGAGTGTTAGAATAAGTAAAGGGGTATTTTTGTCTTTTGGTGTATATTTTCTTTTCTATATAAAGGCCTAACTCGTGGGGTTCTCAAGACGCGAGATTTTAGGTTTTGCTTTGAACAACCGCTAAGAATGTACGAGCCACTCGGGTGGTGGTACATACTCAACTAGTAGCTCATCAGATAAGCACACCTCCCGGATCTTGGTCCCTTAGTTCCACAAATTTAAAGTCACTAAACTTTTTGGCGACATAAAGGACTATTTCCATTTTTTTAGGTTTCTGGGATTAGAGGTTCAGGTTTTAAGGTTTAGGATAGTTAGTTTCTTTTCCTCTTTCATTTTTAATTTTTTTTTTACAGTTAATTCCTTTCCCCGTTCATCCATTTCATTTTCTCCTTCCTTTTGAAGGATGAAGATGGAGACAAATTATTAGAAAAAACATTTATAACAATCAAATATTGATGACAATATTATTTAATTAATATATTTTTATATTTAAAAGGTATTAAAATTGTGTCAGCACGGCATGATACAATACCAAAAGTATATCGTTCTGGTTATAAACGGAGACTCTGGTATGGTTCACATTTTAAACCTTGTCTAGATGGGATGTCTTTATAGTTTAATGCTGAATATAAATTATGGTCCAGCTATGCCTTCTATTCCACTTGCATTCAAAATCTATATTATCTAAAGAGCATGTTCCATATAGATTAAACATCTCATTGTAGCTACTTAAGCCTTGCACATGGCTCTAGTATGACTTAATGATTTTTGAAATTTCTTAGATGGCATAATCATTTGGATCCAACGATAAGAAAGGTTGCTTGGACTTTAGAGGAGGAGCTTGCTCTCATGAATGCCCATCGCATGTATGGAAATAAATGGGCAGAAATCGCAAAGGTCTTACCTGGAAGGTATTTAACTATTTTGAGAATTTGTTTTACCCTTCATAGTAAAACTTTGTTATTCAAAACAGAATTAGTTTCTACTCCAAAGTAATCATCATTTCTCCATTATTGTCTTGTCATGTTCATTTAGCACAATAATATTATCCAATAAACTAGAATAGGAATGGATCTTCATCACACGTGAATATCTAGCACCATTTCAGAAGCCAACCTAGCCTAGACGCACAGCATTCTGCTACCTCAAGCTTCTTTACAAATTATACTTGAATTATAAACATGTTTCTTTCTCATGCTCATGGCTTAAAATTTAGAACATTAAAGAATAACATTTTAAGGATTTATCCTAAACATTGTGTTTTCTTTCTTAAACATAAAGTTCATAATTTTTAACATATTTAATGACTTTAGCCAAAAAATAAGTTTGTAATAATTGTAGCCATAATGTTTATATACTGTAATATATCTAGTTAGTGTACAATTTTTCTTTGTCCAAGCAAACTATTATTCTGGTAAAACTCTTGCTTAACTGATATGGTCTCTAATTCATTGAACTTGCAACAAATATTGCGGCATGACATGTTCATATGGCAACCCTGTGCGCATTATATTTGTTATTCTAACAAATTTTTTGAAAATGCTTATATATTGCCAAGTTAGCAATGTACCTGGGATTCTAATAATTTGAACATGGCATCTCTTTTAAATTTAATCTAGTGAATATCCAGCTTTCTTCACTTGCTACAACTTCTACATGGTATGATTTGCTTCTCTTTTTGTGTTCAGGAGTGACAACTCAATAAAGAACCACTGGAATAGTTCCTTGAAGAAAAAGTTAGATTTCTTCTTGGCGACTGGTAAACTTCCACTGGTTCACAAGCCTGAAATTCTTGATGGTTTGAAGAGCATATCAAACATAGGTGGTGGAGATACACTTCTGACTTCAAGAAATAGGTCAGAGAATTTTACTAAAGCTTTTTCTGGATCAGCCAGTTCCTCAGATTCTGGTCTGCATCCTGAAGCATCTAAATTGGATGACCGAAAGAATTGTCTGCAACTATCATTAGTTCATGCTAAAACAGAAACTGCAACAACTGTGTTGGTAAACGAAGTTAATTATCTAAATTCCCAGTGCAGCATGCAGACTCCTATGTCTGATGGCTGCAATGGATACGAACACAGTAAAGAATTGGCGGATCATGGAAATACTAGGGAGAGTGACCAATTGAATGATGCATGTCAACTAACATTACTTGATGAATCTCCTTATGGTCTTGGTCCACTCTTTTATAAGCCTTCTCAGCTTCAAGATGTTTGCCTTTCTGTTGTTTCTACTCCTTTATACAATTCTATCCGAAAGCAATTAGACTGCTCAGCAGTATCGTTACCAAAAGAATATCAGACACATCCCTCTTCGAAGGGGAAGGAACCAGCCCAAAGTATTGAATCAATATTAAAAGATGCAGCTAGAAGTTTCCCTAACACTCCTTCTATCATTAGGAGGACAAAGAGGGAAACAGAAATGACTCTTGCTTCTGAAACTAGTTTGTCACATGCAGACAGCGTAAAGTTATTGGATAACTCTGCTACGACTGGGAGGAGCAGAGCAATCTTGGAGGCAGTTGAATCTTCAATGACTAAACCTGGTCCAAGTGCTTCTGACAGAAGCAATAATTCATACCGTGACAACAGTGTCAATGCTTCTCCTCCGTACAGGTTGAGGTCCAAAAGGACTGCAATTATCAAGTCTATGGGTAAACACCTTGATTTTACAGTTGACGAAAATGATTGCGACAGTAATATCAAGCCCCCAAGCTCTTCTGTGCATTCTTCCAAGCATACAAGTGAGGGAAACAGTCAAAATCTAATTGGATCTGAAAAGCACTAAATCAGAACTAAGTTCAACACGCCCAAATTCATGTAAGTAGTTTTTTGGTTTGGGAGTATCGTCCAGTTTTTTTGCTTTACATGAGATAGAGTAGAGGTCATTTTTGTTTACAACACTGATAAGTAGTTGTCATGTTCGACAATTGTTTTTCTCGTTATTTAGTAGTAACTGTATTTTTCTTTTCTTTCTCCTGTTTTTAACTGTAGGTTTGGACAATAAAAATTTGGGATACAATTTCTACTTGGATCGGACACATTGGATTGCACAAGTTTCTCATTTTCCCTGTGCAAGATAAGCTTAAATTGCAAGCGGATTTTCTATTTGCACCCAAGTTACCCAAATCACGCAAGGTGAGATCATTAATTGTTATTAATTGTTATAAAACTTTCCAGCGGAATAAGAACTTGTCTTGAATTCATGTTCAGAATTATTCCATAGTGAATAGGATTCGTGACAATAAACCCATGGGCAATCTTTTACTGTCTGAATCTTGCCATGCAATTCAATATGACATGAATCATTGAATGCCATACCCTATTGCTTGCTGCTTGTGCACTTTGTTACTTATATGTTTATTTTTCCAAGATGAATTAATGCACTTTGTTAGAATTACTGGGATCATAATTCCGAATTGTTACCGCACTAGCTGCAGAATTCCATCCTAAACCTTGTCAGGATATGTTTATGTTAGAACCGGGATTTTTGGTTGTCTGTCAACTTCAAAAATAAGTTTCTGTTGAAAATAATTGCAAAATAGAGCAATAAAGGAAAAAGTTTGAGAAATGCAAGTAAGAAACAACTCGAAGTTTAATGTCTAGCTAAGATTTCAAGCTTTCATCTTAAAGATCTAGTCATGGTACTTTTGTTGTCGGCAGGATAGTCATTGTTTTGAATAAAGTATATACATCTATTTTAATTGGATTCTAGCTGATATGCTCCTCTTGGGTTCTGTTTATGTAACGTGTCTAGTATAAATTTATAAACTAGTCTTTGTCAATATTATTAAATTTAAAAAAGGTTTAAGATAATTCAACAGGTTCCAATTTATATGGAAATTAAACTAATTAAAATTTTAAAATGATGACTTAGAATGATTTCTAAGACCTCAAGGAACACAAAAGAGCTGATTTAAGTAGATGTGACAAGTTTAGCCATGGTCTACATAGTTATAACTCTAAATGTTCTATGTAGCACAAAAAATTAGTCTTTTTTTTTGAAATAGTGGGTTTAAGGAGCACAACTAAATGTTTATTTATGAAATTTGATTAGGATAATTTTATATAATAGTTTTAATTAAAAATTTTAGATGGACCTAAAAATTATACAAACACAAAAAATAAAACCATACTGGATTTTTTTTTTCTTTTTCAAAATTGATAGTTGTGTTCTGGATCTACAAAAGAATATAAACCCTAAAACTTCAGATTTTAATTTTTTAAAATTTCATTTTTGACAAACTAAAATCTTAAAATCCTAAAACATTTTGACAGTGACTTTTGATGGATCGTTTACACTTTCTAGGCATCTCATTTGTAGATTATGCAGCTTAAACTCAAGAACCGGAAAGAATCTCATTTGTCGATGATTAGAACAACAAGAGCTAAAGAAACATATGAAGTTTGAGCACAAGGCTTAGGCCGGTTGAGCATTGGGTTTTGTTGTTTAGAATGGACGGGTAACGAATTTAAGTGGATTACAGAACATTATAATTTATCATAAATTTCGTCAAAATCAATAGTTAAGATGAAAAACTTCATGGGAAAGAGGAAAAAAAAAACAAGAGTCATTAAATGTTTCACATGTAAAAAAATCCAGGAAAGAAATTTGATGGGAATATCTTTGCCTTTAGATTGTTAGATTTGTACATTGATTATGCCCAACGACTCCAGAACAATTTTTTATCTATAATAATTGCAAAATAAGAACAGCAGATATTAAAAAAAAAAGTTTAAGAAATGCAGCCAGTCAGTCCTTGGTGGAGATTGATTCTCATCTCCCATCCTAAGGAGTAAGGACAGGACTTTCAATGCCTCTACTGCAGGTACAACGACTTGGATTTGAAAAGTACAATACTAACAGAGTGTCTGATCTTTTGCAGTGGTAACAGAAATAAATTATGCTTTTAATTTATCCCATAACATCATCTAATTGTGTACATCTAGATTATTAAAAATTATAATAAAATTTATTTCTAGGATTAATGATTAAATATCTGGTGCTAATTAAAAAAAAAAATTGAAGATGAATACTAATAGATGTGAGCTGAAACTCTTGGGTTTTCAGCTCAGTCTCCAACCATCTCTCCTTCGTTCTTAAATTTTCAAGTCTGTAGCATAAGGAATTTATAAAATTAACCGCTATAAAAAAATTGTCTTAATTTATTGCCTTTTTCTAATAGAGGAACAATAAAATTTAAAGTTTTGATGGCTCTAAGATGATCTTAGATCTATAATACCATATTTGATGTAATTTTTACATTAAAATAGTATAATTTTAATATCAAATATTATTTTAGTTCCAATACATCCACATCATATCACAAGAAATATTTTTTAGATCACAAGTGTTTTATTAATATCATTTGTATTTGTAGCTTAGTGTTACTCATGTTTTTAAATTTTTATTAGTAATATTTTAATTTAGTGTCATTATTATTTTTATTTTATATGTTAGTGTAATGGGTAATGTATTTTTTAGTGTAATGGGTAATGTATTTAGTGGATAAGATTAATGGCTGCAATGTTAGTGTAATGGGTAATGGGTAATGTATTTAGTGATGCTCCTATGTCTGATGGCTGCAATGTTAGTGTAATAGGTAATGTATTTAGTGGATAAGATTAAAAAAAATTAAAAACCCTCTTCCCCACCAAATATGACGTGGGAATAGTGAACACTGGTATGTGCATTTGGTGTGTGAATTGGTTATTTTTATCCCAAATATGTGGCAAAATACTAAGGGTGAGTTTAGACATGCTAAAGGATTTACATTCGTCGGCCCAAGATTCGACTAAAGATTTCATATGACAATCAAACTACCACTTTCTAACTCAGCTAGCTAAGCCCGTGGGGACATTTTTTTTTTCTTTGATCCCAAATATGATGCTTTGATGTCTGGGTTAGAGATGGTCTAAAGGGATCATTGTTTGATAGTATGAAAAATACAGTTGATATAATGCAGTGCAAGATCGTGAACACAATGATTCACTATACGATAGTACAACAAATTAATGACACTTGAAACTACGGCAACAAGAGAGAAGAGTCGACCGATCGATCGTCGATGGCAGTCTTAGTCCATGCATTTACCACCGTCCGATGAACTCCGACGGCGGCCACCGTCGGGCACCCAATTTGGTGCGTGATGTTTGAGATTTTTATTTTTACCGGCCATTGATCTCCGGCAGCCACCGTCGGCAGCCAAATTGATCGAGAAAGTTGCTGAGGCGAACGTGCTTTGCGGCCCACGCCTCGGCCAGCTTCTGCTCCTTGGCTTCGGCGTCGCGCCTGAGCCCGGCGATCTGGTCCTTGTACTCTGCCTCGATCCGCTCCATCGCAGCCTGCTGCTCCTCCCGCAGAGCCCGCATCTTGGCCTCCATCTCCTCCATCTTCTCCCGCCGCTTGGCTGCCATCTCTGCCTCCAGCTGCAGCTCCACCCGCTTCAGCCGCCAATCGGCCTCCTTCTTCTGCGCCGCCCACGCGCGGTGCCCTTCCTCCAATTCCTTGCAGCACTCCACCAGCTCCGCCACCACGCGGCCGCCGACGGTGAATCCAGCGGTTGCGAAGGGCGAGGATCCGCTCTCCAAGTTTACTGCTTCGGGCGGGGCCTGCAGCTGCCAAGGTGCTCGCGCTGGCGCCGCGGCAGTGGCCGGCGAGAGGGTGAGGGCCACCGACGGGGGCGGCTGCCGCGGGTGGGCCCCACCATTATTACTGGAAAGCCACGCCGGAAGCAGCGGTGTGGCCATCAGCTGGGTGTGTCGGCGGTGGAAGTGGTGGTGATGCTGCTGCTCCTGCTCCACGAGCTTCTCGGCGAAACTCTCGAGGATGCTGTCGTACTTGCCGGGCTCCAGGGCGGCGCAACAGCCGGACTGGCGCTGCAGGACTCGGTGCTGCTGCTCCTTAAAGACCTCCCACCACTTGCCCAGTCGCTTGGCGGTGCGCCCGGGCACCTCGGCGGCGATCTTCTTCCACTTGTTCCCGTACTGCGCCTGCAGCCGGATCACGAGGCGCTGCTCCTCGTCGGTGAGCGCGCCCTTCTTCACCCCTGGCCGGAGGTAGTTCTTCCAGCGCTCGTGGCACGACTTGGCGTCCCTGTGCAGCGCCGCGTTCATGCGCTGCGCCACCAGGTGCCACTCCCGCGGCCCGTACTGCTTCACGTAGGCGCACAAGATCGCGTCCTCCTCTGCCCGCCACCGCTGCCTCTCCTTCATCGGCCGCCGACGCCGCTCCTCATCTCGAACAGCGCCGCCTATTTAGTCTCTACCATCAACCATAGCCAACAATTAGATAAATTCTCTTTTTTAATTTTTTTATTATTCTTCCCTAACAGATTGGACCACAGCAATCGCTCAAGAGCAGCAAATTAAACAAACGCATTCAAGTGGAAGACCCAAATCCATATATCAAAATCTAAAGCCACAAACAGGTAGAAACCGCGATTACCATTCATTGCACTCTTTGGAACAGAAAATAGAGAACGCGCACAGTCGCTGGCTCACTGCTTGCATGAAACACGCTCAAGGCAGAGCAGTAATCATGAAAAAGCTGATGCATCTTCATCAGAAACCTAATCAAACACTCTGCCCTCGCAATTTATTCCACCCTTTATTGTGGCATTATTCCATCCCGGCAGGAGGATTAATGTCAACAGTTGTATCTTTGTTGCAACCATGAGAATCATAGAATTTACATCAAGGGGAAGATCAAATCTAGCCATAGTCGAACAATTGAACTGTTCTTCATGATTTATCAGGTGTCTAATTTAGAATCAAAGTCATCCCAGAAAAAGAAGAATTTCTTTGCAGCAAGCTAGCCAATTGGACTAAAAGCACTGCTCATTCTGAGAGCAAAAGGACAAGCACCATAAATGAAATGCTACAAGAATTATTTCTGCTCAGAAGAAGCAACCCTCAATAAATCAAAGAAAGCGAAGAAGGAAGAATAATCTACTGATATTTTGTATATATCGTAAAAAAAGATCAGGCAACAAGTTTTGCTCCGATGCAGCAGTAAAAAACAAGAGGTGGTGAAAGGGAAATGACACGAAAAGAAAACCCTCACCTGAGCGAACTACCCTGGAAATGGCCTCGACATGGAGCTGCAGCAGCGGTTCTGCGACGGGTCAAAAGTTAGCTAGGGATGCAACCAATTAACAGAGCAGGGCGAGGGATTGAAGAGAGAAAAACAGGGATGGAAAGAAAGGGAGGGAGAAAGCAGAAGAGGGGTTGGGCGATGTTGTACGTAGCTGAGGCTCTGGCGAAGCAGTGGAGAGAGGGTACAGGAATAAATAGGAGGGAAAGGAAAGGTGACAGTTCAGTCGAGGGTGCGAGAGGATCCCAACCATCAGAATGCTGTCAAATCTGACGCAAATCCCTGTGGTAGCACGTAAAAGAGAGAGAAAGAGGTTAAAGAGAAGGAGCCAGCCAGCAAGCAAGCACAGAAAGGACAAGAGAGAGGTCCCGAGCAAAACAAAGCAAAGTGACTCAGAATTCTGACTGCCATGGCCTCACTCTGCCACCGTTACTCAGTATCAGAAGAAGAGAGAGACGAGGAGAGAGGCTAATCACGATCGGTAAAGAAGATCAACGTTTCAGAAACATATGAACAAAATCAAACACGTCCAGCTGAACAATAATACTGAAATATATATATATATATAAATAGAGTACTCTTTTATTTATTATTATTTTAAAAATAATGCTGATTAGGATAATTAGGGCGAATAGAGAGAAAGGTGGGACGTCTTTTCGAGATACAGGGAAATGGTAGAGAGAAAGAACAGAAGCAAAGTGAGGTCGGCTCCGTCCCTTTTTGGCTGTGTCCCACGCCATTTTCTTTTTGTTCTTTCTTTCTTTGTGCATTCGTACATACGTTTTATAATTCGATCAGATATTCATATCCTTGCTATTAATTTTGAAGATGAACAATTTTCCCTAATTCATTCATCGAATAAATCCGTAAGCATTTACGGTAATTTGTCCAGTAGCAAAGCCCCACAAGTGAAAATCATTCTACTCTTCCTCCAACTGGGTTTTGGACTGTAATACTCTATTAAATCATTAAACGTTGGGATTTCTTTCGTTCTATCGGGACCTCTTCCATGGACCCAAACACCACATTTAGTGAGCGAAGTTAGATGGATAAAAATTTTATAAGCTAGATAATAAGAGTATTCATAATAGCTTGGAATATTTCAACCAAGTATTTGTGGATCCCACTTTCACATCATCTTTCAAATATCTCACTATTCAAATATCTCAACTTTCACAATGAAATATCCCATCAATCAAATATTTATGGATCCCACTTATTAAATATATACTTTTAAATTTCTCTAATTTTATAATTAAATATCTCACTAATTATTTTTTTTTCTAGTGTTCAATCTATTTTAGTTTTTTCCCAATTCTTAATTTGGTCAAACGTTGGATTTTAGATTTTGACATTTTATTTTCTAACGTTAGTTTTTTATTTTCATTAATGTTCATTAATTTTGTTAACGTTTCTATTTTTTTTATTTAATCAAATTAAAAAAAATATAGTAAACTAGATTGCCCACCATTTTGATGGGCCCCATAAAGAAGGAAATCACCGGGCAAAACTTTTTGTCCGGTAATTTTTAATCACCTGCTTAATATTCTTTTCCAATATGAAATATTTGAGAATAGGGATATTTAAAGAAGTATCATTTCCTTATTCATCTTCATATCCATCTTTTCACAGGAGATGCATTGAAACCACAACAGTGGCGGTGGTACAAGGCGACCCTCCTTGACACCACAATAACTGACCAACAGAGCCGCCTCCTACCTCCTTCCTCCCTCCTCCGGTCCCTCGCAGAGTTTGTGCGAGAAACATGATACAAAGCCACCGGTGACAGTGGCAGGAGGGACGTCCATCTCTCCGCTTGGCCATGGCCATGACCGTGCATGATTAGAGAGAGAAGGCAGAGACGTGAGTGGCGTCGGCCGCAGAATACAGGGGAGGAGAATGGGCGATAGGGGGACTGCGGACCGCGTTTCGCGGCACAGGTAGAGACAAAAATCGATGTGGACGAGACGAATGCCTGTTGCTATTACTGTCCATTCCTTCTTCCTCTTTCTCTTCCTGCATTCTCCCTCCAATAAGCCCTCTGTTTTTTTTTTTTTATTTCCTGTCTTGACTAATAATTAATAGTTATGTATGATATACCTTCCTGTTTAATCGAAGTATTAGGACGAGCAAATTATATTTTACTATATTTATTCTCCATCCAATATACATCCATCCGTCCGTTTGTGAAAATGTCAGTAGTAGTAGTACTGGCTGGGCTCACTAGCTGCGTCGCTTCTCTGGTCCATACGCTCGCTGTCTCCTCTGCTGCGCGGTGTGCATGGAGCGTGGGAAGAGATCCAGTATTTCAGATGCTGCCAGGGACACCGCTGTGTCGTCTCTCTCGCCCTTGAGGCGTGTACTGTACGTGGTGGCAGTACCTGCGCCCCCGCCGCAGAGATCGGCCCTTTCCTTGGGGCCTACGCTGGAAAGGCCATTTCCTCCTCCCCTCCCCCTCTCTCTCGTCTCTCTCTGAAATGACCCATATCGCACAATTACAGGCCATCCAAAAGCATTCATTGAAATAGTGAATCACATTACGTCGTTTTGTCTTTCAACGCAACACTGGTCCATCGACACGCCGCCCTCCAGAACAGTCAGCAGCTTGCTGGCTGGCTAGCTAGCTAGGCCGGGTCCAGAAGTTTTGGTTTCGCCCACCGAGGCGCTGTGAAAACAACTTTTGATCAAAAATAAACCGACACAAGCTCTTGAAGACAATTTTATTAAATTTTAAATGTAATCGATTAGGATCACTTTTAGTACACTAACCCATCAAGTACTCGCTAGTTTGTTTAAAATCTATTTAGCATGAATTCGAGATCTTTATGATAATTAATATTTTTTAAATGAGCTAATGAAATCGTTGATTAACTTAAAAAAATTGATGATTGCCTGAATGAGAATGAGACGTAAAAAAAGAAATAATAAATCAGGTCCGATAATGTTGAATTTAGAGTGATTAATTTTATTCTATGAAAAAATTTTATCAGTCATTTAAGTAAATCAGAAGTAGTCGTTTAAGTAAATCAGAAAGTACTTTCGGCAGAAGGTCCAGAAGTCTAGTATCCTTTGATTACACATTCGATTTAAAAAAAATCCCTATAAATATAGAATTAAATTATAGATATCTAAGAGCATCTGCAACGCTAATTCGTTATAACATCCGCCACCTCATTAAAAGATATGGGGTGCACTGTCACATACTCATTATAACAACATATCTCTTTCACTCACGCCCCTTTTAACATTAACACTCATTATGTATAGTTCCACCATCCACTCATTCATCTCTTTTATTATTTTTTAAATAATATTAAAAATTTTATAATTAAAAAAAATTTATAATAAAAAAAATAAGAGAGAGGGTATTCAAACTTTTGAACACCCTCTTTCCTTTCTCTTATGAGTAGGTATTATAATGTCCACCTATAATAGAGAGGGGGTGTTAAATAGGTATTATAACACCTATTTAACACCTCATTATGATGTTCTAAGTGATAATCAATACTTTTCATTACAGTAGAGTTATGAGAAAAAATAATTATCCTAAGCAAATCATTAGAGGAACAGGTTAATTTATTTGTATTTTCAAGGATGAGAGTTATACAAATAAATAATGGTTGAAAATGACAGAGACATATATATTCTATTAAAAAAATAAAAATGTTTCCAACGTGAACCCATTTGTAATTGTCTACTAAATTGTTTGATATGACATACTACGTTGTTTCAAAGGTTGGGCACCATCCTATACCAATATCCCCTAGCTAGTCAAGGACTTTAACGGTGCCGTACGAGAAGTGACGCTGCCACTTGTTTGTCTTTGGGTCTACTCTACAAAGGAATGACTTGGTACCTTTTGGAAATTAGGTATATCTATCATTCCTTTATTTACTTGGAATTAAGTTAGACAGCATGCAATGTTTTTCACCTGATTGAAAAGTTATAATTCGGCTGTAAACTGTAAGTGATCGAGACAAGTCGTGTATATATAGAATTTTTACACATCAAATTTACTTATACAAATTTAATTCATACGACGTGGTGGCCGTAGTCCATGGACCAGCTGCTATAAAATACATCGGCATCAGTAGAAGAATCTGGTCCAGTGCATGTGATGAATGGCTAGCTCCTGTCGTAGAAACGCTGAGACTCATAAATTAATGAATGAAGTTACAGGAACTTAATTTGTCGTTTCGCTCGCCCTGCCAATGCCAAGACACCATCCAACAAGATGCCAAGGATTAGAAGAAACACTGGCCGCGTTAATTAAGGATCACAGTTTTTAATTTGTTCATTTCATTTCCTTCCTATAATTTAAGATTTAGGATTTGAATCCCAGTAAAGAAGGGATGATATGGTAGAGATGACACGGGTCATATCACGGATTTAGGACTCGGTCCACGGAGAGTCGAATCAGTTTGGTTCAAGTCAAGGCACGGCTCAAGTCAACCTAACTCACGATGAGTTCAAGTCAAATCAAACCAACTCTTCAAAGCTTGAACTAAGTCAATCCGATTCATGGTCAAGTTCAACTAAAGTCAATCTGACACACGATCAGGTTCGAGTCTGATCGATCCCATGCTTGGATGCAATACAATGGTTATGATAGCCCTGTTACATAAGAGTGCACGTGCCCCTTGATGAAGTAGAAAGAGGTAGGCCTTTGAGAATTCTGATCACCCTTCAGTCCCTATAATATAAGTTTGATTCTGCCTGAGATCATCAACAGATGAACTATCAATGAGTTATCTTCTTCATTGACTAAGTCTATGAACGCCAAGGGAAGAAGGAGTTGTCAAAGATGTTCACCTGTACTTAAAAGGAGAAGAAGCAAGATAAGGAGAGGGATAGAAGGGAAGCGAGTGGTGCTTTGGCTAAGCTACTCCAACATCCAAATTAGACTTCGGCAGAGAGGAAAATGAATAGTGGATGAAGAGAGCATGTTGAGGTTTACATATATGCATTAGTATACCTTGGCCTACAAACGTGGACTCCTTTTATAATATTGCTGGGATTGTATTCTCTACTTATTAATTAGATGTCGTATCACCGTAAAGGAAATGTCCCATTGTTGTATCTCTACTATATAACATCGTCCATACTTCGTATCTTGTATGATCATACCGCTCCATGTGCACTGACAATTCACATGGTGCAATATTTAAGGTATCCACTCATAGGATGAGGGTCCATTGGGTTTCAGAGCTTAGCCCATTAAGCCTAAGAAAATCCAATTCAAGAACACTAATCTAAAGAAGCTGGGAGATGTTGATTCCCAAGAGGCAGATTGGTGGGGTTGATGAGAGCTAAACAGAGCATGGGATCAAGGAGCTGAGCCTCTGGAGTCGGGTGGATAGACTGGAGGTGAACAAAGCATTGAATCTGAGAGCTAGGGCTTTGGAGTCGGGTGGACTGACTCAAGGTGAGCAAGACATTGAATCAAGGAATTGGGCCCCTAGAGTAAGGTGGATCGAATAGAGGTGAGCAAGACACTGAATAGGAGAGTTGGACCCTTGAAATCAGGTGGACCAATTGGAGGTGAGCAAGGCACTAAATCGGGGAGTTGGGCCCTAGGAGTTGGGTGGATTGACTGGAGATGAGCAATGTATTGAATTGGGGAGCTAAACCCAGGAGTCGGGTGGATCGATTAGAGGTGAGCAAGGCACTAATCGGGCAGCTGAGCCCCTAAAGTTAGGTGGGCCGACTGGAGGTGAGTAAGGTGCTGAATCGGGGAACTAAGCCCCTGAAGTTGGGTGGACTGATTGGAGGTGAGCAAAGCATTGAATTAGAGAGCTTAATCGGGTGTCAAATCCTCCTTAGGCAAATTGAGTGGCGATGCTATAATTGACCCCTTTTGACTCTGACTTTCAACTCAGTAGGATTATTGACCATCTCCACCGGTGTGGAAGGCTCCCAGTTCACTTCCCATATCACAAGCTTCCTCCTCGAGTCTCGTCGAAGGAGGTGCGAGTCTGACTGCGTGGACTGCTGTGTTGGGTCGGAAGGAGATATGTTAAATGGCAATTACACCAGAGACATTATTACTAAAGAAAAGATGACATATAAAATCCCAAGCTTGATTTTGTTAGTATAATCGGCCTCTAAAGTTTTGATATTTATTTGATAGTATGTTTAATACAGTCTAGTCAGATTAAGGTTGACTAGATGATTAGAAAGGATGAGAAGTCTACCAAGTGATTAATCCTAACTAGAAGTTAGGTAAGGAAAAGTCCTAATTGATGTTAGACATGTATAGGCAAGGGAAAACTTTAGGGGGAGGTAAGCTTAAATAATGAGAAGTCTCAGAGGAGTAAACTCTAAGCAAGGAAAAATCCTAGGAGGAGGTAACCCTAGGTAATGCGAAGCCTTAGAAGAGTGAACTCTAAGAAATGGAAAATCCTATGGGGAGGTAACCCTAGAAAATAAAAAATCTTAGAGGAGTGAACTCTAAGTAAGGGAAAATCTTAGGGGAAGGTAATCATAGTTAATGAGAAGTCTTAGAGGAGTAAATTCTAAGCAAGAGAAAAACCTAGGAGTGTTGGTTTCGGTGCGACCGGTAGGAGGAGATGAATTGCCCTGAAATTAGAATTATACCCTTCTCGTTCTTTCAACTTTAACTAAGATACACTTGTTAATAAATAGAAATAATTTGCATAAAAGAATAAATGAGGCTACCGGATGTATTTGGTTTGCAA